>JPKA01001195.1:0-15077 GCA_000750875.1 Pseudogymnoascus sp. VKM F-4517 (FW-2822)
TGACGGAGACGAAGTTAGTGCAGAGCGGGAAGAACAAGAAGAGGAAACATGCGGATGCTGTGGTCGAGAATGCAGAGACGGCGGAAGATGCCTTACCTAAGGCCTGGGACAGGAATCTGCACCGTAGTGGAAGCACTGCCGTCGCGGTGCTGGCGGATCCGAGGTGTGTGGAGCATGCGCTGAAAGCGATCAAGAAGGCGAATAAGAGCGGAGAGTACCCCGTCTGGGGCGCCGGCGTCAGTGGTGTCCCTGCATTGGGATCATCGAGATACATGGCGCATCAGAAGTTGACATATCCCCCCAAGGATGAGCTGCAAGCTGCGGTTGACAACTTCATGGCGGAGTGGAACAGGAAGGAAGAGGAAGCTGCGAGGTTGGCGAAGCGCCAACGCAATGTTCCGGATGAAGATGGATTTATTACCGTCACTCGCGGTGGAAGGGCCGGTCCCGCACGACAGCACGACGCCGAGGAAGCCAGGAAGAAGGAGCTAGAGAGGGAAGATGCGAAGAGGAAATCCATGGGCGACTTCTACCGCTTCCAAGGCCGTGAGAGGCGGAAGGAGGAGCAGGGCGAGCTGCTCAAGCGATTCGAGGAGGACAGGAAGAGGGTGGAGGGTATGAAAACCGAGAGGCGGGGACGGTTCAGACCGGAATAGAGGATGTGTATTTGAGGTATGGCAAATCGGCCTTTCGATTCTTCCTCCTCCGTTCGTGTTTATTATTACAACGGCGACACATGTGATGACTCCGCGGGGCCATAGAAGTCCGGGTTCGCTGATGGGCCGATACCCACGGGGAACCCTCACTATGACTAGAAACACCGCATAAAACAATCTTCTCAACTTTTCTGATGTGTCTCATGCCCTCCTGGATGCTCTCTTACTTATCGTCCGTGTGCAAGACTCTGACTGGGCATTTAGATACCAATTGCGCCAATGGTTACGGGGATGGACATCCTGCTTCGATAGCCTAGAAACCCGTGGCAGGGTAAAATGGAGTGTTAGATTCGCCTCGGGCATGTGGTTGTTGTAGGAATGGCCCTTGGCTGATCGTCTCAACCACGCCCGAGCTTTCACAACGCGCAGCTGAAACAAATCCACACAACTAGCCTCAACCTTTCGCAACCCCCGCAATCCAGGCCAGGCCCGCAGGCCAACTAGTCCCACTATACCCCTGCAAAGGACGAGCCAGGGAGGGCGCACCTGCTAGTTACGATCCTAGACCTGGACGACAGCCAAGTGATTCGAGGCCTGGAGTGTTTCTAGCTTCTCAACTTGCTGTTAGCGGGGAGGGGGGAGACCGGGTAGATGGGGGTTTATAGTAGCTATACTGGCGTTCGAGCTTATCGCCTGGCTTGAGCTGAGTTGATGATATGGCTCGTGGACAATGCGGCTGTGGTATATGGGCTTGTCTACCACTGGTATATATAATAGCTTTATATTCCTCGGACGACACAATTAATCACATTATCCTACCTCCACGCATCATTTTACAACGACCTGTGCTGCCATGTTGATGACCAGATAATATAATGAGCATGATCCCCCCCAACCAGCTTTCAACACAACAACTCTCCCATACCCACAACATCCCAACACAAGCCTCAAAACATCACACATAATCCCTCACAACGTCCAAGACAGCCAAAACAGTTATGTTAATACTTTTATTAATTTTTGCTTCTAGTAATCCCCCCACACACGCACTAAACCGCGCTGTGGTGACCACCGTCCATTAGGTTTTTTTAATCCACCACCGTCCAGCAAGTGATACTGCCCACATCTTCCATCCCCAAGCCACTGCGCTGCAATGCCCCAATAATTATACTTTTCTCTCGCTCCCCAAAAAACCCAGCTTTTCGATGATACAAAACACCAGCAATGCCCGCAAAGCCAGCCATGCCGTCTTCCCATCTTCTCGTCCTCAAGCCAGGACACCACCCCTACGCCCTCGCCCCCTCAACCCTCACCTCCCCAAACCCCTCCATCCTCCTCCCGCCCCCCGCACTCATCCTCCTCCCCTCCTTCAGCTCCCTCTCCGCCTCCATCAGCCTGCGCTGCACCCACGCGCGGTACAGCCGATCCCCCCTCACGCTCTCGCAGTTCAGCAGCTCCGTCAGCGCCGTCTTGATCTGCTGGTTCACATCGTGCAGTTTACGCGCGTCGGCGTCGTAGGCGGCGGCTGTGGCGAGGGAGTAGGGCGTCGGTGGGTAGGTGGAAGCGGGGTAGGAGGAGAGGGTGTCGATGGGGTAGGTGGCGAGGGAGAGGCGGAGGGATTCGTGCTCCGAGTGGAGGATGAGGTATTGTTGGAGGGCGAGGGCGCGGGTGGGGGAGGCGGAGAGGGGGTTGCTTCGGAAGGACATGGCGATTTGTTGGGTGGGTTTGTGTTGTTTTCTTCTTCGGCGTTTTGGAGTGAGATTGAATGAGTTCTTGTGTTTCTCGTGGCGTCTTGCGAGGGACTGGATGAGCTGAGACGGTGTTTCTCGTGGCGTTGTGAGGGATTGACTTGAGCTGAAAGCCAGTTCTTATGGTTTCTTGCGTAGAATTGCCTCCGTTCCAATGCTCGTTGAAAATAATAGATAGCTATGCACCTCTCCTCGATATCGAATGGCTGTTTGTACAGTATGTATGATGTCTGTACAGAATGTATGATGCTTCGATCCGCAACTCTTAATATATACTCAAGACAAGTCTAAGACACTCTAATAATCCAGTTCGTCAAGAAAGAGCGATCGGTAGTGAGGAAGGAGCAATGAAGAATTTGTTTATATATATCAAACAGGCAATAGCAACAGAAATCAATCCATCATCCGGGTCCTTCTTACCCTTATACCCTCCTCACCCTCATTCTAAGACTATCAGTCCACCTTACCCCCACCCCACCCAAGCTCTGTGGTCTAGACCACAGCGTCCATTCCCTCTAGTGGGTGACGTCTTGCATCCCAGTCCACGTACAGTACTCTACATACAAAATCCACCACGCAATCCCCCCCAAACCCAACGATAAGCAGTAGCAGACTGGCTATGTAACCAATTACCGCGCACCCACCCGCGACACCCATACCTACCTAGACGACTAGCACACTGGCTCCCGCAGCTTGCGCATCTCTGCACATCTTGTCTCGGCCAGTGCGAGCACTGCTTCTCCGCCTGCAGCCGCGGGGTCCCTCCTCCTCTCATCTCCACGGCGGGGATTGGGGGGGGCTTACTGTATACTCCAACCCTACGGTCTACTTGGCCTACCTGCTGGCTTACTGATGGAGGGGAAGAGGGGGGATATGCGCCCTCGTGGCTAGATGCACAGCCAGTGTGGGGAGTCCACGACTGAGCGTCGCACGGCAGCGGTGATCATCAGGTCTGTGGTGGGAGAGGGGCAGAGGTTGGGGAGACGACACGTCATTTTCTGGTGGGATGCTGCGGTGGTTTTTTTCTGCATTACTGCATTACTGCATTCTGCAGTCAGCTTGGGTGGGATTTTTAATCCTCTCGAGAATGGGAGGATGGATAGACTCGGCTTTGCGAGGAGCCAGGCCTCTAGGGGAGTTCGGCGGTACTGTCTGGCGGGCTTTAGTGGTGTAGTAGTGTAGTGTGTGGCAATGATAAGGGATGCTACTCTGCCATACTACCATACTAACCATACTGCGAACTGTGCTATAAACTGTACTGTACATACGTCGTTGTGTGGAATTACGTGAGGGTGGCAATGCGTACGTCTCCCGGCGTGGTTATCCTATCAAAACGCACGCCTAGATTACAAGCACTGTCTGATATCTGGTTGCTGTGGGGTCTCACATCGGCACTATGCCCTACCGACCCCCTACGGCGTCCTCTGATTGATCGAATGGTGAGTTAGTCCATACTATAGTATCTCTTCTGCTGTTTCGGGTTGTTATTATTTATGGTCCCTTTTTTTGTTGTTTCAACAGTTTTATTACATAGGTTCCCTTTTTTGGAGGGTTGTTTCAAGCGGCTTAATTACAATTGGTGTTACCTCTGTTTCAAACTATGATAACTCTGCAAAAAAGATTTTACGGAAATTAAAATATTACACAATTTTCATCTTCATTTTCACTCTAGCATTTTTTGGATTACGAAAACTTCTCAAAAATGGATATTTAATATTTCCTCCTCCACATTACAATCGTGATATTTCTACTCCCTTCCATCATCTGGTATCAATCTCCCTCCCCACCAACCCCTATTTCCCCCTTCCCCCTTTCCCCTAGCAAACCCCTCTACTGGTTCTGCTTCTGAATATCATGTTCCGCCCCCCTCTGCTGCGTCTTCCCCTCATCATGCCTCTTCTGCGCCTCGATCTGGGCCTCCCTATCCCCCGTGATCCCCGCAACAGCTCCTCCCACAGCACCTGACACTCTCCCCGCAAATCCACCACCAAGATCATTCAGCTGTCCCTGCGCCTCCTGTCCCTTCCCCGCAGCATTCTGCTCTTGTCCCTCGCGCTTCAGTCCATCTGCGCCGAGAAGCCCGCCTACAGCCTCCTTGCCCGCGCCGATGGTCTGGTTCCAGGAGCCCTCCTGGCGCTTGGGGTCGTCTTTGGAGACGCCGTCGGCGGTCGCGGTGAAGCCTGGGCCCTTGAGGGTTGCGTGGCTCGCGGCGTCTTCGAGGGAGGCTTTGTCTTTCTTGGCTTGGCCGGCGTTGGAGTCGGCGGTGGAGCCGGTGAGGGAGCCGAGGGCGGATTGGACGGTGCCCGTGGCGGAGTCGATGTAGGACTGGATGGTGGAGGTGTTGTTGTCAGACATTTTGGTGGTTTGTGTTTGAGTTTGTGGAAGTGGTTTGTATGTGTTGTGTTGTTGAGTTTGATATGTGTGTGAAAGTGAGGTCAGGCTGGAGCTGTTTATGCTTATACGATTCTCTTGTATGATGATGAAGGAAACGTGTGAAGTTTGAGTGATTGAAGCTGTTTATGCTTATACGATTCTCTTGTATGATGATGAAGCAAAAAGAAACGCCCCAACTCAGGAGGAACTCATCTTTATATACTCCCCCCTCCCCCTTTTGAGGAAATTCATGGAATCGCGACACGAAGACCCCGCGCTTGATGTGTGAAAGTGAGGTCAGGCTGGAGCTGTTTATGCTTATACGATTCTCTTGTATGATGATGAAGGAAAAAAAAACGCCCCAACTCAGGAGGAACTCATCTTTATATACTCCCCTCTCCCCCTTTTGAGGAAATTCATGGAATCGCGACACGGAGACCCCGCGCTTGATGGAGGGGCAGGCACAGCATCGGGATTCCACCACTTTTGACAACTACGTCATAAGTTTACAGGGGTGGGCAAGCGCATGTGGGCGCTCTGATTGGTGGGATGGGGGTATGATGTCATAATTTGTAGGTTTATTCGCAGCGTTCCTAGTCAAAAGTTGGCCGGGGATGAAGGCACCTTCATTCCAACCACTTTTGACAACTACGTCATAAGTTTACAGGGGTGGGCAAGCACATGTGGGCGCTTTGATTGGTGGGATGTGGATATGATGTCATAAATTGTAGGTTTATTCGCAGCGTTCCTAGTCAAAAGTTGGCCGGGGATGAAGGCACCTTCCACAAGCTGCTAGATGGGAGACTCCACTGATTGACACAGGGGTTGGGATGGCGATGGCGGTTCGAGGTGTTCACAGGCACAACAGGGTCCAAGGCGCAAAATATTTTTCTCGTTGTTCAATCGACAATGTTCATGGCGTCATGTGTCACGATGTTTCAAGGCGTCACATTTCTGAAAACGAATGTACAGTACAGCATGTAAATCATGTTCACGGTCTTCCAACAATGCGTGCTTTGAAATGAGTCTTACAGTCTTCTTTGATTATGGGGAGTGGTGGTCAATGGACAATGTTCATGGCGTCATGTGTCACGATGTTTCAAGGCGTCACATTTCTGTAGACGAATGTACAGTACAGCATGTAAATCATGTTCACAGTCTTCAACAATGCGTGCTTTGAAATGAGTCTTACAGTCTTCTTTGATTATGGGGAGTGGTGGTGGTGGTGTCGTTATTCGCTCGCCATATTGGCATCGAATACCAAAATATCATACACTACAGGAAAAACTAACCACACGCATACATATTGCGTCAGTAACCCCCCGTTACGTGCTCAAATAACGCCCTTTGGATATCACAATAGCCCCCATCCAGCTAACATTCGTTGCCTTTCGTACAATCTCACTATCTCACAATCCCCTCCCTATCACGACACAACAACACCCAACTAATGCTGGCTCCACTCAATAGTGTTGAGGTCCACTCCCTCCTGCACAAGCTCCCACAACGGGCTCAGCTCGCGCAAGAACGAAACACGCTCCCGAACAGCCTTGAGAACGTAGTCAATCTCAGCATCAGTCGTGAATCGGCCAATGCCGAAACGGATACTACTGTGCGCGCTCTCATCGCTGCTGCCGAGCGCGCGGAGCACGTAGCTGGGCTCTAGCGAGGCGGAGGTGCACGCGCTGCCGGAAGACAGGGCGATGTCCTTGAGGGCCATGAGGAGGGATTCACCCTCGACGTAGGCGAAGGAGACGTTGACGCAGCCGGGGTAGAAGTGGTTAGGGTCACCGTTTTGGGTGGTGTGCTCCATGGCAAGGAGGCCGGAGAGGAGGCGGTCCGAGAGCTTCTTGATGTGCTTGGTGTCGTACTGGGGGGAATGGTCAGCTAGGTTCCCGAAGATAGAATTGGATTTTCAAGGTTGTTTAAAAGGTCCAAATTTCATTCACCGTGCTATAGACGTCATGACAGCTTCAACCCCGTAGGGGAGGCCGCTAAGAAAGCCATGCATATGAGAGCATATAATCATATAAGGGGGGAGTGCAAGAAGTAGTAAAGGGAATGCTTACATCCATATCTTGCTTGGCAATTCTGCAAGCCTCGCCGAAGCCGACAACCAACGGTGGCGCAAGTGTGCCACTTCTTAATCCTCTCTCCTGGCCACCACCAGTAATGATGGGGTCAAGTCTGACTCTTGGTCTTCTCCTCACGTAGCAGGCGCCAATACCGTTTGGTCCGTAAATCTTATGTGCCGAGATGGACATCAAGTCGATCTTCATCTCATTGACATCCATCGGGATCTTGCCAACAGCCTGGGCAGCGTCGGTGTGGAAGAACACCTTCTTGGAGCGACACAGATTGCCAATCTCAGCCAGAGGCTGGATAACACCAATTTCGTTGTTGACAGCCATGATACTGACGAGAGCGGTATCCGGACGGATAGCCGCCTCAAGCTCCTCCATGCTGATGAGTCCATTGCTCTGAACCGGAAGGTATGTGATGTCAAAGCCCTCATCTTGCAAATGCCTACACGAGTCGAGCACGCACTTGTGCTCGGTCTGCGATGTGATGATGTGCTTCTTCTTTCCTGCCCTTCCGAAGAATCTCGCCACACCCTTGATGCTCATGTTGTTACTCTCCGTAGCCCCCGACGTGAAGATGATCTCCTTCGCATCGGCACCGATCAAGGCCGCGATGTTCTCGCGGGCTTGCTCGACGGCCTTATCGGTCTCCCAACCGTACGCGTGCGTCCTCGAGTGAGGGTTTCCGTACAGTCCAGTGTAGAACGGCAGCATGGAATCCAGAACACGGGGATCAAGAGGAGTTGTGGCTTGCATATCGAGATAGATGGGCCTCTGTCCTTCATCCATGATGGTAGCCTGTTTCAAGACACCTATACGTGGTCAATAAAAAAGTCGGGCATCTCTCGGAGATAGCAAATTCATACCCGCCATAGGATCCATCATAGCATCCACGTCCGCCCTAGTGGTATGCATTGGCTGCTCGAGCTGGGTCTTCCCCATCTCCTGAACGAACTTCTTCTGGTCGGCCTTGATGGCCGACTCGACGTTCACCTGAGCAGCATCCTTTTTCGATTCGGAGACGTAGCGTCGGCCCGAGACTTTTTGCCCTGAAGCTCCCACAACCGCCACTCGTGGTAAAGCGGTGCTTCTAATCAGGCCTGCTGAAGAGATATTCCTCGTGCAAAGGCGTGCAGCCTGTCGCAGTGATGATGAGCCTACATTTGCCATTGTTTCTGGCAGATAGAGGTCAACTCTGGTCTTTTTGATGACTGACGGGAAGGAAGCGGCGGAGGAGCTCCGATGAAGATCCAGCAAATGTTATTAGGCGACTACCGGTGATTGGTCAGTAATCCCAACGCAGGAAAGCCGGTTATTCCGTGCGCCGAGGACTATTGGCAGTAGTTAAGTCCGTGGGTACATGTCATTACCGTACAAATACAGTACAATTCGAAAGTACTCTTCAGCGACAGCACTGTAAACTATGACGATAGTGGGCTGTGGTGGGCTGTGGTCGGCCATTTTAGCTGGTGGGATACCGAAAGGATGGAGAAAGGTAAGCAAGCACTACCCATTGAATAGTATAACTATATGCAAAAATCTTGGTTTGATAGCTTCATTCTACACATTCACAGTTTAACATTGTATACAAACCCTTATAAACCTCACAAATACCTCATTTGTTGACGAATATAAACACCCTTCAAGGCACCTGTCTTACTGTACTTTTCTTGGCTGTTCGCGGGGTTTTCAATTACTGCGGCGCCGCCAGGTCACTCAAGCTCAGCCGCTCAGCCACGACGGTAGATGGAGCAAACCTCGTCATCGCCCCTCGGCAGACATTAAAGACCTCACATCTCGCATTATTCGCACCCCTTGGGTCATTTCAATCGTTGCGCTTCATACCGCACAACGATTTTGCTGTATTGTACAATACCCAGCACTAACATCTGCCCCTGTGGCAGACATCAGCCGACGACATGAGTTTCAAAGGCTTCCAGAAGAGCGTCATTAGGGTACGTACAGTCGAGATCGCCGGGGTGAGGGTTGCACAGAGCTGAAGCTGATCAACACAACAACAGGCGCCGCAGGTGTTCAAGCAGAGATTTAATCTTGGGGAACAGACCAAGGATCCAATATTCATAGACGCAGAACGCCGTTTTCAGGAGCTCGAGGACCAGACGAAGAGGCTCCATGAGGAGTCCCACAAGTACACGAATGCTGTCAATGGCATGCTCACCCACCAGATCAACTTTTCGCAGGCCATAGCGGAGATCTACAAACCTATATCCGGCCGAGTATCGGATCCGGACTCGATCATCTCGGAGGGCAACCCGGAAGGTATTCAAGCGTGCGAAGAATATGAAGCTATCGTGAAGGAGCTCCAAGTCACCTTGGAACCAGAGTTGCAGATGGTCGAAACCCGTATTGTCCATCCCGCCGAAGAACTCATGCTTGTAATCAAAGAGATCCGCAAGGGCGTCCTTAAGCGTGAGCACAAGCAGCTCGACTTCGACCGCCACCGTGCCACACTCAAGAAGCTCCAGGACAAGAAAGACAAGTCCATGAAGGACGAGAAGGCGATGTATAAGGCAGAGAACGAGGTCGAGCAAGCGACGCAAGAGTTCAACTACTTCAACGACCTCCTCAAGGAGGAGCTGCCAAAGCTCTTCCGCCTCGAGCGAGAGTTTATCATCCCCCTGTTCCAGTCCTTCTACTACATGCAACTCAACATCTACTATACCCTCCACGAACGCATGCAGGGCTGCGACATCGGCTACTTCAACCTCACTCTCGGCATCGAGGAGGCCTTCGAGGCCAAGCGCGGCGAGATCCAGCAAGCGGCAGAAGCCCTCTCCATCACAAAATTCCGCACCCGCGGCGCAAAGCGACCCCCGAAGTACGGCCCAGGCGCCGCAGCCGGCCGTCTCGGCATCGAGAGTGGCACGAGCGCGCTCGCTATCGAAGACAAGCCCGGCAGCTCATCCGCATCGCCGTATCAGGCGCCTGCCTCACCCTCGGGACCGACACGCACATCCTTCTCTGACATCCCCCCTCCGGCCTACAACACCGTCGGCCCCTCGTCGTCACTCGTCCCGCCGCACGGAGACACCAAGAGTGGCATCGGCCGCGCCAACTCGACAGGTGCGAACTGGGGTGCTGCGGCGAAGGCAAAGGGCGCCGCACCGCCGCCGCCAAAGCCAAAACCGAGTCGCTTTAGCGGGGTGCCTGTCGCAGAGACGGTGACGGCGCTGTATGACTACGAGGCGCAGGCGGAGGGGGATCTGAGTTTTACCACGGGAGATGTGATCGAGATCATTCACAGGACGCAGAATGACAATGAATGGTGGACGGGGAGAGTTGGTTCGAAGGAGGGGCAGTTTCCTGGTAAGTCATCATCCCCCTTACTTCTTGTTGGAGCTCCCTATTATGAGACATGTCAACTTCACACGGCATCTGCCGCTCCCATTCCCTCTCGATCCCTTCTCACCGGTCGGTCGAGGCCCAATCCCGCACATCGCTCGCAGTCTAGAATATCCCCGAACCTCCCACTAACAACCACTAGGAAACTACGTGCAACTGAACAAGTAACGACCGGGCGTCGCTCACACACCCCTCTCGACAAGGCTGCGCGACCCTGCTGGCTAGCAGCGGCACACCCCGCGACTCTCGATACCGAGCACCCCTTCTCAGCCTTGCGGCGCAGGCCGGGGCCGCGCGCAACTAGTGCGGAGGAGAGGTGGGGGAATGGGAGGGAGAGGGGGAGTGGGAGTGGGGAACATACATTACATACATGGCGGTGTAACACGGGGCTGCGTCGTCGATCCCGCGCGCTTGGCAGGTCAGGACGTGGAGGGGTTGTGGATTAGTTTGTTCGGGGGAGAGGGGGGCTCGGTGTGCGAACCCCCACTACAGTCTTAAAGGCGTTGAGGGCGTGGATTGGTGGGGGGCGAGGGGTGCATCTACGCATGAATGCGGTATAAACGCATGGATGGGATGGATCAGGATAGACGGCGCGGGGGTGATGATAGAGCAGAGGAGAGCAGCGTATCGTTAATACTAATGCAGTATTTACCCACTCACCCACTTGACTTATCTATGCACTCACACATATCTATCCCGCGGCCGGTGAGGACGCCCCTGTGTACAGACAGATCGCGTGCATCTCGCATCTCTCATTCTGGGATAATGGCCGGAAAGTGGATGCGGACTGGGTAGAGTGGGATGCAACCGGTAGCTCGTGTCCCACCCTATTCATCCACACACACAGTTAGTTGACGTACTATATCGTAAAATACCCTGCTTGTGGCGCATTCCTAACGGCTGAACAGGTGGTTGGTTCGCAAGGCTGTTGCGGAGCCGCATGGTTTGTGGGTGTCACGGGTGCGAGGGTAGGTAGTCGGTGAGAAGGAGGGGGAGGGATAGTATAGAGTAAAGTGTAGAGCTAGAGGAAAGCACCATACTCCCCCACAAGGAGACAGCACGGACAGACATACCTAAATCGACCCCTTCTATCCGCTACTATAGTATGTATCGAAGCATCCATCGGAAATGGGGTGTGAGCGTGCATATGCAGTTCGCAGCCTCGAATGCCTGCAATGGGATGGGATGGGGTGCACAGACATAGCGAGGGGTAACCTCTCCCCCCCTCCCATCCTAAAGTAATATAGATATAGCAAGGGGCTGGTCGTTAGGACGCACACTATTTATAACGGCACTGTACCTCCAGGCCGCACCGGTGAGCAATCCCGATTATGGTCAGCCTTGCACTACGCCTTGCCTCGTGGCTGGCCAATGCGTCTCCGCTCACCGAAGCTGGGCGTTCGGGCTCGGGCTGGGTCGTGACTCGTGCAGCAGCGCGTGGGTCGCTCTTCTCACCGAGAGGAGGGGGGAGCTTGGATCATTCGCTTGCAGAGGGGCGCATGCAGGAAATTCGGGTTGCGGCTAAGCTTTGTTCATCTAGGAGGGAGGGGGTGGGGGAGCTTGGGTGGAGGGGACAGCACAGTGCTGCACATGCGGCGAATTAGACATCTCACGGACGGCGAGGCAGGCACGGGATGAGCTGTGCATATCAATGGTATGGAAAATATGTTTGAACTACGCACTTTAAATACGCTAAATAGTCATAAGCCGAAATCGAAGCCCCGTGATATAGAGAGATACATTGCTGGTTCTCTGCGGAGCCAGGGGCAGGGCTGGTGCTTTGCTGCTGTTGAAGCAGCTGCTGTAGCTTCTGCAGCTGGGGAGGATGTAGGAGGTTCTGGAGCAGTCTTTGCCCGTTTTGGTGAGTGGAGTGCTCTGCTATCTTCAGCGGCGGTGAAGATCGAGGAGTTAGGGCGTTTAGGGGATCCCCTACCGCTGGCCTCTTGGGCTCGAGCCGTAGATGCAGCAGTTCCCGAGACCAAATCATCCATTGAGCACTTCCTCAATCCCCTCAGATGCACTGCGGGGTCAAAATTCACCATCACAATGGCCTTCTGCGCCCCCTCCCCCCCTGTCGAATAAACCAGCGCCGACCCATCGAAAGCTCCATGTACCTTACCAATATACCCCGTTGGGTTCATAAGGGCATGCAGATCCCGTCCAGCCTCGCTATAAGCGCCCTCTGCGTCCGGTGCCGGCGGCCACATCTCGACCGGCCCGTCTTCATACTCCTCATTCAGTCCCTCTTCCTCCTCTAGCTCGCCGGTCTCCGGATTGCGTGCTAGAGGGGCAATAATCCCATCTACTCCACATGCAGGAGCCTTGCGCCGACGCGAGCAGGCTCGGATGCGCAGACACTGCTGCACTCCCGGATGAGGGTGCGGGATGTCATTGACGAGGTCCACGAACGCGCTAGCGGACATATCATAGTGTCTCGCCGGCGTCTTAGTAACGACAAAGGAGCGCTGACCTGGCAGCGTCTCGGACTCGGTGTGCACGTTCCTCGGGAGCCGAATCTGGGAGGGTGAGAAGTGCGGTTTGTTGGATGCCGTTATGGTGAGGGCGAGGCGGTCTTGGGTTAGTACTGCCAAGTCTTTGCGACGCTGGTGCTCGGAGGATGGAGAGGGGTAATCCGAGCTGCTGGCGAAGGGCGATGTGCCGAATGGCTGAAACGTATTTTGTGAGGCGTGCGGCATTGCTGGTGCAGCGTTAGCTTGGTGGGTGCTGTTGTTGTTCTCTGCGACTGGCCCATTCGGAAAAACAACTTTGGTTTTGTAGACGGTCCTTTGGCCGACGGTGCGGCCCTCGAGCCACTCCTTCCGTGATTCCACGATGCTGTTGTTGTTCTCTGCGACTGGCCCATTCGGAAAAACAACTTTGGTTTTATAGACGGTCCTTTGGCCGACGGTGCGGCCCTCGAGCCACTCCTTCCGTGATTCCACGATTGTGAGTTGACCGCTTGTTTCGTCGATTGCAAGAGCAAGGCTCGTCCAGCGATCGTCTAGAGGTCCTTCCAGGTGCTGGCGGCGCCACATACACTTATCTTCTGTTTTTTTTAGCTCTTTCTCAGAGGGATTGCTAAGTGGAAATCGCCTGCCATGGTAGAAAGATGTCCAGTCCACCTCCTCCACTTCATATGTCGTCTGGTTGGATACTGCGTAGAAAAAACCATCTACGACTTCGAAGCAGATAGTAGAGCCAATCTCAGAACCAATTAAATCATGGAGGAAATTATTGCGTCCTAGGAACTTGCCGTTCTTCAAATCATAGCCGTGAAGAACCCACCTCTTGCGGTTATCGTAGTCGTTGCAGACATGAACTCCGTAGTAGAGATAGTCACCATCATGACGCGCGAAGAGTTTTTCTGTCGAGGCTACCTCGGTGCTGAGAATAATAGCTGGTTTCTTAACGTCCACCGCAATGAGCCAGCCTCCACGTCTTGGGTGCGAGTATCTGAACAAGCAGGCCAAGACGCCCTCATGATAATGAAGGAACGAGAACGAGCCTGCAACCTTTGACTGTGCCTTGAACGCAGTCTTATCAAGAAGACTAGATAGATCAACAACTAGTTCCTCCGTGAGGGATTGCCGTGTTTCAAGCAGGCGCAGTGTACTACCGTTGTACATGTACCACAGAGCACCTTTGGAGTACATGTAAGTTTGCCCTACACCAACGATGGCGACCGAGTAGGGTTTCGCCGTTGCCAATGCTTCCGTTTTCTTGGCCCACTTGCGCAAGGCTTGCGCCGAGCTCGTGGCACTTTGCGTGGCCGTGATGAATTCCCTGCTCAATGGGATTTTGGCCTTTTCGGAGAGTGATCAGCAAACATGGCAAAGGAAGCATATGGAACATCGCTAACCTGAGCCACAGCCCTAGAGACCTGGTCGCTGAAAACGTATTGGTATAACCGCCTCGAGGTCCTAGACAGACTAATGACATCCTCAATTTCTAACGAAGAGATAATGGCATACGACAGCTCGTTTGGCAGTAATTCCAGGGACGTCATGGGCGGCGAAGGAAGCAATGAACAGGGCGCATTTATATGCACCGGAACGTATTGAAGATGGACGACGGGGACGCTGGTCACATCGCAGATGATGTTTTCGGGGATGAGACGTAAGACTATTATCTATTATGAGAAGTCGCACCCTTGAGAGGGCATGAGAGGCTCTTATAATAAAGTGGAGTCTACTAGTAAGTCTTGTGATTTTTGAGCCTCAACTAACTGTAAGGAACGGACCATGACTTGAACCAGCGGGAACTAGGTGAGACAGGCCCGCGGTTTCGTCACGCCGATGTTACCCTGAGGCAGGAAATGACGATGAAAAAATGCAATTAAAGAAATGGAGACGATTGCAAAAAGGAAGGGATTAGAAGAGCCTCACCCGTGGGTCTGGTACGGTACAGCTTGCAGGGGGAGGGGTGATTGTGTAAGTGAGGCGGAATTTAGCCCTCCCATATTTCCAGGGAATGCAAGAGTGTGAAGTACAGTACTGTACCGCGCATCTATAGGCCTACCTTCCTTCCATGCTACTGCACTGAAGCTGTTTTGGAAAATAACTCAGTAATATCGCCACTTCCATGGTATGGCGAGTATATTACTATGGCGGGCGATGTATTGCTCAGGGCGATGGTGGACAGATGATCTGAACGGCGGCGGAAGATGATGGGGATGGGGGGATAGGTTGGTGATCGCGGCGGAGACAGGTCTAAGACGCGTTTTAGTGGATTAAAGCCGACTGGCGGGTATGATTGGCTGAGAGACGGGGGCTGTGAAAATCGACTATCGCGGCTGCAGGGGACGTGACTACAGAGATGTAGAGCCTCAACCAACCCCCTAACCCCCCTTCCCCCCC
>JPKA01001197.1:0-20744 GCA_000750875.1 Pseudogymnoascus sp. VKM F-4517 (FW-2822)
GTTGAGGGGAGGAAACAGGAGGTGGGGGTGTTGTGGGAGGAGGGTAAGGAGGTGGCGGAACTGCCGGAGAGGCTGAGGGATAGGAAGGGGCCGAGGGGGAAGGGGCCTAATAGGGGTGAGGCGGGTGGGAAGGGGGCTGGTGGGAAAGGTAAGGGGAGGGGGAAAGGGGTGAAACAGGTTGATGAGGAGGTTGCGTGTCCGTTAGAACAAGAAGATACACCGGAATGAATAAATGGATATTACTAGTACGTCTACGAACTCGTGTTAATTCTTATCAGTGACTTGATTTCCAAGCTTGGACCTGCAGATAGGCTGCGGGGTTGACTCCAACAGTTCTATCGATTAAGATGAAGCTAGCAACTACCCCTCCAACGTGGGGCTGAAGGGAAATACGTGGGAAGGTGGCAAACGCAAGAAAATACGATGCCGTAGGATAAGTGATACACAAGCCTGGGTAATTCATAAAAGTCATCATCAGAATTTAAAGTTGCGAAGAACACGTTCGTGCTTGTATTGGATCTTGTACTGCTAGCTACTGCCTCTCCATAACCCGCCAGGAAGTCTGATTTCCAGTTCCTGACAAAGACTCCGCTGGCTGCCCAACGGCAAACCAAAGGTTAATCCTCAAACACATCCCCCAATTATTCGTCAGAGGTTTGGTCTTTAAAGGAGTCGAGAGGTCGAACGAAAGCGATCAAGTGTGTGGACAAGCAAGAATGCAGAAGCCGTCGTGATTCGTAACTTATGAGATTATTCTGATCATAGCCGCGTGATGACGAGATTAGGACGATTCTCGTAAGGTTCGAAAAGGACGTCGTTTCCATAAGAAGTCGAGCCAGTAGGTCGGCTGCCTCGAGTTGTCGAATGTCAATGTCGAGTTGTTTGAATCGTTGGATGACCGCAAAGATCGTCATCTCTGAGCTATATCAGATAAGAAAATAATTCCAGTCGTAAAATGCTTTGTTGGAAGGAAAGTGAGTTCAAAATGAAAGTCGCTGGGATCAAGAGCCGCCCAACCATGTTAGCCTTGCGGCAAGTCAGATCTCTCTCAAACCCATGCAGAACACCAGTGGTCACGACTTGGGAGGTACTTGGCGATAAGCCTACTCCTGGGCGTTTCCTTGGCTGCGGCGCATCTTCTCGCCCTCGAGGTTCTCGTACAGGAGGTAAAGTGCGGTCTCGTTGGCCTTGGCGCTGCCCATGATGGTGAACATTCTCTCGCCAGTGTCATCATGAGGGGCCTTGGCAATAGAGATTCTAGCGCCGGAGGTCTTGCGGATATCGCTGATCTTGCTTCCACCACGGCCAATAATGCAGCCAACCATGTCGGAAGGAATGCTGATGTTCTGTGTCTGGATCTCCTCTCCGTTCTCGTCGTGTGTTGGGACTCCACGGCCGGCAGTCTCTCCATCAGAGCGGCGGTTGAAGGTTCTTGGCGCCTCCTGGCTGAAATCAGCCCCGTTGCCAGTGCGCATCACGCGTGGGCTGCTGTATTCGCGGCCCTCGTTGCGGACGCCACCTTGTCCGCCACCGGACTGGGTGCGGACAACTGGGTTGTAGAGGACAGTGCCGGTTCCGCGCTCCCAATCATCGATCAGGCACTTGCAGATCTCCCAGATCGCCTTCTGGATACCATCTGGGGTTCCCTGGACCTCGACAATTCGCTCGGTGGACTGAGGAAGCATCTCCTTCTGGGCAACCATCCTGACGCCTGAGACGTCCTGGATGTGCTTGATTTTAAGACCCTGGCGGCCAATGATCGTACCCATCTGGTTGTGAGAGATGAGAAGCTTGATGGCTAAAGCGGGCGCAAAATTAGTAAGTGATATTGTGTGCATGAAAATCGCGGGCTTGACTTACGATGCGTTCCAGTGGTTGAGACAAGTCCACCCATGCCCATCATTGGAGCACCCTCAAGAAGGGCCTTGGCGACAATCGCGTAGGCCTTTGAGATGGCATCACACCCACCAGTGATGGTCAGGATACGGTCGTGCACACCCTGGACAACCTTGCTGACACCAGCTTTCACACCGGTCTCGTCGCGAAGGTCTGCGACGTTCTTTCCCGCCTTTCCAATAATAACACCGGCTTCTTTCGAGGAGACAATCGCACGGAGGGTCAATTGAGCAATGGCGTAATCTTCCTCAGTCTTTGGGGCAGGCTCGCCATCTGGTCCAAGGCGCTCGCCATCAACGTTGAGGCGATCCATCGCGTCAACGACATCTTCAGCGCCAGACTGATCGCGGGTATCCTGTTGAGACATCTTGGGTTGGTGATGTAGGTTTGTTTTGAGGTGGGAGGGGTGTGTTGTCGAGTTGGTAGCAGGAGGGAGGATCTACACAATTATAGTCAGCCATCTAGTACCCACCTCACACTGAAGCTGAGTGTAAAAGCAGTACAGCGCGCTGACTCGCAAGTAACAGGTGAATGTGGGGATCATCCACTGTTATCGCGTAGGAGAGAGACTCACTTGAGAGGTCGATATGAGGCCGTAGGAAATCTGTTGTAGAAAGGTGGCGAGGGGGGTACGATGCGATAGAGTTGTTGGGAGGGTCGGAAGGCGGAGAAGGTGGATGGTGGGAGAAGAAGGAAGTATGAAGAGGCGGAGAGGTGAGGAGGGAGGAGGAGTGACAGAGAGTGAATCTGTCCGTGAGGATGCGTTTCTTTGTTGAGAGGTAAGGAAGAGAGAGAGGAAGGGTATCGCAAGCAGAAATCGAGTGGAGAAAGAAGGATGGTAGCTTTTGGGCTTTGAGCGTCTCGCTTAGCGCGAAGGGACCTCGTTCTTTTGTGGTGGTTGAAATAAAATTTTACTAGGAGAAAGGCGGGGTCACTATTGGAGTACGTACCAGGAGCTGGCACCAGCACTCTCACACTACCAGTAGACTATTCGGAGCCATCACTAGACTACTGAAACTAATGGTATATTCGTAATTATATTGGTTATAATGGATGTAAATGTGGTTGTAATTCATCATCCTAGACTCTGTTGATCCTAGGCTGTGCTGATGCTCCTGGCTATTTGTGGCTACTGTTGGCTGCTGTTGGCTACACTTTGGCTACACTTCTACCCTATGATATTCACATAATGCAACGCGGGAAACTGATTGCTGTATTGGGTAGTGCTTGCTTCCCTTGTTCCGGCTTGGAACGCCGTATGAGCTTTGGACCAGCCGTTGCACGCTTGCCAAAAGAATCTTCCTGCATGAGCTTGCCCCGGAACCTGCAGGCAATGCCCGCGGCCAAGCGTTGTGAGCCACTATGAAAGGTCAGAGGGCCCCGGTCAGCTCAATTCACATCACATACCCCTATAAGAGTAACACTGTGCTGCTCCAGCCATGTCGACAGTGATCTTTGGCACTCATGAATCCCCCTTTATTGGGTGCTCTAGTCGCGTTTATGCAGTGTAGATATGTCTGGCCTCTCATGTGAAGATGATTACTGTACAGTACAACATGGTGTACGAGGGCCGCAGCCGGTCTTGTCTATTTCATAGCTAAATTTAACCCGCTGTGAATACCAATATCAGTCGTGTATTATATCATCACGTGTTCGTCCTTTTCATCTCGAGGCCAAACCCAAAGTCGCCCTTGCTCCCACTACGTTTAGGAGATGCCTGTGAATTGAAGTCGTCCTCATCAGCATCATCGCCGAAAAGAAATGCACTTCTATCTCTGACAACGCTTGAACCAGGCTTGCGGCCAGACGATAAAAAGGGCGACGAGCCCTTTTTTGATGCGGACTGATCGGAAGGAACCGAGTGCTCGTCTGGCCCCAGCATCCACGCGAACGACGACTGAGCCAGTGTTGACCGAGCAGGGATCTCAGTTGCTGATTGCCCTACATTGCTCGGCCCTGCATCGGCACCTTCCGATGGCTGGGTGACTGAAGTCCTTGGTCTTCTCGGAATACTTCTTCCAAGTGTAGGGGACGACCCCGCAGTTGGGGGAAGGTTTACTACCTGCGAATTTGTTGTTTCAATACCCTTCTGTGGGCTAATTGGAGCGACTGCTTGGCTTGCTTGTGATTGGGGGTTTTGTTCTGGCTCAATCGTCCCCACAAATTCTGCATCTGCTAGAGTACGCGGTGTGTCCGGTTGTAGCGGTAGGCTAGAGTCCTCCAGGCGAAGCATTATAAATCGAAGCTTCTCGATTGCATTATTGACAGATGTCGATTTGGTTGATGCATCCTCAGTGGAGTCGGATGCTTTCTGGATCTCCTCTATCGTGCCACTCAGTAATAGTGCCAACGTCTTGTTTCGTACCTCCAAATGAGACAGTGATTTTCCAGTCTCTGTTATCACCTCGTCGACCGATAGTGCATTGTTACGAGGGCCCCGTCGAGGAGACCCTGGTCCAGGTGATAGCCCTTGCATGTTCCTCTTGACCTCATCAACGGCATCTCGCACAACCTGGTTTATCCCAAGCCTTTCACCGCGCTCGAAAACACCTTTGGCACCTTTAGCAGCGCCTTGGAGAAGGGCCTCGACGCCGCCCTGTTCTTGCAAGAACCTAGCAGGTGAAGGCAGAGGTGATTTGCGCCCCGAAAATTTGCTTTCAGCACGATGCGCCTTTGCCCGCCCAGCGGGAGTAGCAGGCACAGGGCGTGATGATAGTGGAACTGGAGCTCGTCCAGTATATTTCTTTATAAGTGTCGCCCCAGATGGTTCATTGAGATTTTCTCGAAGGTAGATAGCATCCTCTACGAACGTCTGAGGGCCATAAGGAGGCTCTGGATGCGGATATTTTAACAGTAAGGTAAGAGCCACAGAGTAGTCGGCATCGAGCACTGTGTTCCATTAGCTTCATTCGACTCCATTGTTTCAAATGCCATCTTACATTGCCATCTAATTCTCAGTAGCATTGAAACACAAATCATGTCTATAAGCTCTAGGTCAGGGTCTTCTGCAAACAGTTTATCCCACAACGCTAGTAAATCCTCGAAAGGAAACTCTCTGCCAAAAAGCAACCTGATCCACCGTCTAATTATGCACATTAGTAAGTTGCTCGACCAAGCATAGCTTACCAGACACTTACATGATAAAGATTTGAGGCAAGATTTCTATCTGGGTCAAGTGCGAAGCTAGTTCAGGATCGACTTGCGCGAGTAGAACCTCATGTATTTGCTTGCTCCTCTGAACTATTGGCGAAGATCCATATTGAGAGCTGGATGTAGATCCTGCATTGAGCCTCTTGTCAGGCTCGCCGAGTTCATAGAACGATTTCGCAGTCCTCATAATCAAGTTAAACAACGTAAAAGAATCGTGTTCTATGAAGCTTGCATCCAGGGTATTCAACATTAAACGATCGCCATCATCAGACAGTGCTGACCCCTCTGGGGCCACTGATGCCAGTGCATCCCTTTGGACAGCCAATAAAATCGGTGCAGCAAGTTCGTGCATACCCTGCCGATAACCTATATCCTGATTAATTTTGCAGTATATAAACAAGATTTGCAGAAGTGTCTTCTGGGTCTCGAGTAGTCGAAAATATGGCTCGTCGGGCATGCATCTTTCCACATCTTGAGCGATTTCGACGCAAAGTTGCTCATCTCTACGAAGAGTATTCCAGGGAGACTTCTTGAGTTAGCCATGAACGAGAGAAGTAGAAGCATAGTTTTGAGAATGAAGGACCACGGTATTTGTCGTACATTGTCATCATCATTAAGAGGATCGATTGTAGAATCAAGATCGCCTGGTCGTTCAATGAATCTCAGAAAATGGGATTTCAGCGCACTGTACGCAGCCCTCGAGTCCTCACTGGTCGCCGCCCATGTGTTACGATCAACACTCTGAAACAATAAAAAAACCTAACCGCACCGTTACCAATGTACAGCTAAAGGGTACATAGCTATTATCCATACTTTCCAGCAAACAGAGCGCAAGCCAGATTCGCATATGCTATCAACGTCGGGTTTAACTAGGCTTTGGAGGCTACCAACTTTGGAGGCTCCTTCTGTGGTTTTTTGCCACCTCTGCCTGTCAAGGGTCAAAAGGTGATACCCACGTTCTGATGATATTAACTGACCTAGATTCGCCCAAAGACCTCATTACTGCAACGCTGGGGAGGCTGATAACTCCCAAGGTTGCTCAAGTTTCCAAGGTCGTTGACGAGCTTCGTGACGTGATGACTTTAGGGCGCGGTATCTTTCCGCGGCAAGGCCTCGCCAGGGTCCAATATCAACAACATCTTGTCCAGTTTACATCTCAAGCTTTGACCAAAGACCACCCCACTTCTCGACGGGAGGCTTTATAATTCCGATTTAATGGAAGGTTCCTTCTGCTGAGGTTCCCACTCGCTATTTACCCCGCCACTCCGAAGAGCGCCACAACATCCCGCGCCCCGAGGATCTATACTGGAGCTACACCATCCATACCATCTAGTCGCAAAGAGCCGGCGATGTCTGCTGATCTTCTTGCCGAGTTCGACTCATACTATGTAGCCCCACAGCAGGGTAGTTCGAAAAATGCAAAAGATGGCAGCAGTAAACCATCCTCTGGCCTGAATGATTTATCGATTTTTAGTCCGAGCCCTGCCTCTCAAGCGCAACCCGACCTCGCCCCCCAATACAGGCCCCAAGGGTCCGATATATCCGGTTTTAATACGTTAAGTGGCTTTGATGCGGGGGGTTCTAGGGAAGCGAGTAGGCAAGAGACGCAGGACGATGCCGATGCCTGGGGAGATTTTGAGAGCCCAGTCGCTGATACGAAGGCGGTCAAAAGCACCAATACACAAGGATCTACCGACCTGTTTGGCGGTGGCATACATGGCATAGGGTTGGAGGAGGAAAATGTGGCAGATAAGTCAAGATACGGCGCCACGAGGGTTACGACAGGTCCACAGGGTAACTTCTTACCCCATACATCCAACGTAGCCCAGTCGTCTGCTGCAGGATTCCATACCCAGTATCCGCCAAATCCAAAGCCGAGTTCCACAAGTTCTGTGCCAGCATCTGTATTTCCTAGAGATCCAAATGTTTTATTTGATGCCGATAACGTTTCGGATGACGATGACTTTGGAGACTTTGAGACTGTGGTTACACCGCCACAGAAGCAATGGCAAGGTGGATATACAAATGACACCTCTATATTAGCTGGATTCAATGATACTAAAGATCCGCTACCTTTAGCCTCCAAGTCTCGTCCATTTAATCCCTCTCAATCCACTGAGATACCACAACCTGCCTCATTGCTGGAAGAAATCCCATTCGCAGGGTTGGACCTGAAAGGAGGCAGTACTAGCGTCAAGAAGCAACAAGATCTAACTTCGCCTTCGGCTCCCAGGCCAGATAATGCACGTCCTCGCACAGGTGCCGAGTCCTTTCATGGCTCGTTTAGGAAACCAGATATGCAACGACAAAGCAGGACCAGCATGGGCGTTAAGTCGCCTCCCGCAATCATAAAGGAGAAATCCTCTAAGCATACCAGTGATAATTCCTGGGATTGGGATGCAGTAGAGGCTGCGCCCATCGACAAAAAAGTGCAGCCAGCAAAAGAAGATCCGTGGACGTGGGACGTGGCAGACACTCATCCAAACGAAGATCAAACTTCCTCATCAAGCGCTCCACCGCCTACCAATATCCCTCCGC
Organism: Pseudogymnoascus sp. VKM F-4517 (FW-2822); assembly: GCA_000750875.1. NCBI lineage: Eukaryota > Fungi > Ascomycota > Leotiomycetes > Thelebolales > Thelebolaceae > Pseudogymnoascus > Pseudogymnoascus sp. VKM F-4517 (FW-2822). The sequence continues at coordinate 7,585 of JPKA01001197.1, forward strand.
CTTCGGTGCTACTGACTATATTCCCCCAGCTCCTCGATCTCTCGCAGTCGAGCCTCTTTCGACCAGTATCGAGCCAGCCGTTTTCACTCAAGAACAGAATACTGTCCGACCCATCAACAATCAACTTCATTAAAGCTTACATTCTCCTGGCAACCGTTGCAGGACGGATTATAGCTGGCCGTAAGTTCCGCTGGAAACGCGATACACACTTATCACAGGCAATGAAAATTGGGCCCGCTGCAGCTGGAGGGAAGGGTGGCATGAAGCTTATGGGAGTCGACAAAGCTGAAATAAGCCGCGAGGACCGAGAAGCAAATGAGTTTATTCGAACATGGCAGGATCAGGTTGGCCGCCTCCGTTCGGCTGTTGCTATTGCCAATTCTAGCACTCGAGATACCTCGGGGCATATAGTAGTGCCTGAGATCAGTGGCACGATGCCAGTGCGTACGGCGACTGCGGCAGAAGGCGCTGTTACTTCTCCCAAGCCTTGTTTCATTTGCGGCCTGAAGCGGGATGAACGGATTTCCAAAGTCGATGTTCAAGTTGAGGACAGCTTTGGGGAGTGGTGGGTTGAGCATTGGGGTCATAGAGCTTGCAAGAACTTTTGGGCGGAACATGATAGTAAATTAAAACACAATTGATTATTTACTTCCATAGTGCAGTGCTTCTGTATTTTTGATATGCGCTCCTCAAGTATTCTCCTGTGGTTTACTCCAGCATCATGACATTGAAATAAAGTATTGACACACCGAAAGGTTCGCATTCCCACCAAACTTATTTCAAGACATATGTACCTCCCAAGAGCGTTGGCCGTTTTTACTTTGATAGAAACTTCAGCAAGAAGTGATTTCGCCAGCCAAATTTAGTACCACGAGGCTTCCAGCATAATAATGATGTATGGTCACGTGTAGAATATAAGGTTGTCTTAAACGAGCCTAGTCAGGGCTTCTCGATCCCACAGTTCGATAATCGCTTCGCGAACTTCGTGATTTTGCGACGATTACGACCGACACCAGCAAATCCATTTCAGCTCCGACTCGATAATCAACATCGGTCAAAATGGCGAGTAAGTGTGAGGATACTTCTTCTCCCAGGTATACACTAACGGCGAACCTCTCTAGAATCCAAGAACTCGTCCCAGCATAACCAGTCGAAGAAGGCTCACCGTAACGGGTATGCACCACCATGACACCACAATTTCTACAAGCCATGATCGGGATCGATCGACTGGGCAAATTGAAGAGGGATTCCGCTGGACAGTTGCTAATATTTGTGTGCCGATAGTATCAAGAAGCCAAAGACCTCCAGATACCCTTCCCTGAAAGGCACCGACCCTAAGTTCAGAAGAAACCACAAGCATGCCCTGCACGGAACAATGAAGGCACTGGTTTGTCTCGCCACTCGAAGTGTATTTGATCAGTACTGACTATTTCCAATAGAAGGCGGCCAGAGATGAGGAATCAGCATAAAGTGGTGTGAGGTCTCTCAGGCGAACAGGGCGTGGTAGATTTTGATGAGCACTTGTGGGCTGCGGTCTGCCAGTTGTATCCGGACTGTTATAATGCGCGAATCGGCGAAATAGCTCTGGGGCACAGAATTGAACACGATCCAAATAACGACTTCAATGATCATGCATGGTGACCTCTTATTTGCTATCTACTGTGGAACCCTTGTGTATACAGCCATCTTAGGCTTCATTCCTGAGACTATCCTATGTTTCAAGTCCAGTTCAACAACTGACAGATTTCCCTCACTGGCTGTCAAAGCTCAATGTTGCCATGAGTGTTTGGAGGGAACCGTAAACGCCACATTGGTCGCGAGGGCTGGCTCTACGATGGCAGGAAGTATGCGTCATATGCTGATCACTTGAATCAATACGAAGGCTTTTGCTCGCCTCCACCTCTACTTCGAAGTGCATGGACATAACTATTCTACAGACACGGTTGAATCTTCAAGTCGCTGCGAGAAATAGCTGAAGGAGCCAGGAATATATTGTGCCGGGCTAAGTGACTGCAACAAGATACCAGCATACAACCTGGTATGTCTTGAGTAAAGCTTCCAGTATAGTGTTTACGACGAGTACAATAATTCAGGGGTATATATAGCAAACGCCTTCCATGATCCCAGAACTCCTGCCTATAGCTTTTCCGGTCCAACATTTCGGTATCAGTCGTCGAAGATACCACGAATCTAAAGGTGTCAGCAACGCAACGAGCGCCATTCTCGGGAAGGGTTCTCTGACCTGGGATACTCGTTGTGTAGGTGCTACGTTCGAAGGGCTCGCGCTTCGTTGTCGGGCCATTGACCCGTGTATACTGTGAACCGCAGGGTAACTCTCTTGGGGCCCACGGGACGATGCCTTGAGTTGCCCATCCTACATTTCAAGTTAGCATAGGCTCACCACATACAAAATCTCAAAGCTGTAATCCTCACAGTGTCGGTGCCAGCATCCCATCCAAGCAATTCCTCATCTTCACCTCCGAACCCTGACGGATTCCACCTTCGGTCCTCTTCGTCATCTGGAAGGAACAAGGAATCCGAATTAATGCTTGGCTGCGGTAGCGGAGGCGAATGGCGAAGAGCACGAGCTCGATGGCCCAGCAGGGTGGATGGTGGTGCCCCTGATCGAGGTGGAGGTTGCATTGATGCAGTGGGTTGCTGCACAGCATTCGCGACAGATGGGTCTTCCGTATGTTGTCTTGAAGGTGCTGAGGTTGAGTTCCTCATAATTGTATTTGGCAACGGAACAGCCGATGTAGCTTTATAGTCACCTATAGTCATTAGGATAAACTCGCTCGTCACTCCCTCGTCGCCATATTTCAGCTGCATTGGTTTTGACGGATACGAGTAGGCTGCTGAGACCTCCGTATCTAACGTTCCGGCATTCTGTACGATGGCCTTGAAATCTTTAACGCTTATGATAATGTGCAACAGATCTTCGACGTTGAACTGGCTAAATTCTGTGGTATCGATGGCGATCGACGTATGTAAGGGTTGTTTGAGTACTTCTAAGACCGAGTTAATCGGATTAGCAACGACACAAGGATGATTCCAGGAGCTTCGTACCCTTCCCCGCAACTATTTTCTCGGTGTAGCTCGTGAATATTGCTCGCCCATCCTTTGCATAGATATCCAGCTGTTCAGTCTTTGGCCCGAAATGGTCAATGAACTCTCTCAACACGCAGGATGGTATTGACCAATGGCTCTTGGACATTTCCGGCTTGAAGAGAGCATGCATCGACGAGGACGACTCAAAGGTCAATTGGTACGTTTTGATGACACCTGGTCTACAGTTACTTTCAAATCCTACGAGGTCTGCGCCCTACTTCTTACCATGCCTACATATCATTTGAGCGACGAAGCGGCTTTTGACTCCACCAGCTCCATCCTCTACGCTCACCTCACATCTCTCGATTCCGGTATCCTTTTCACGCAGGGGATCGACTGATCGGCCCTTGAATATGGATGCTAGAGCCTATAAAATTCAGTCATGGTCCTATATATGTGACGCGGTTCCCGTCTACCTTGTTGTATAGTCTACAGGTAAACTTTCCCTTTGTGGAACCTGAGGTTCGAGGGGGGTTATATATATATTTAGAGAAAAACTTGTTAGTGGCGAATGTGAAGGACGCATATCCCGTCCTTGTAGTGTTCAAGGCTGTCAACACAAGCTTCATGGAATCAGCAATCATAACGAAACACTCTTTCTGATTTCAGTTAACGCACGTGATCTCTTGTTGCTTCCAAGGAAACCGATTCATTGAACTTTCCCAGGCATATGAGGGCATCGTGCATCTTGCCCACTGCCTCGGGGCTCAAAGTAAAGGTTAAAACAGCCATGGCATAAGTGTCAGTAACAAGACGTAATCATCCTGTTTTGAGGTTGGCGAAGTACGAAGGTCGTTACTTCGGTAAACGCGTGAATTTCGAGGTGGGTCTTTACCTGTGGACGCTGATGACGCTGATAAGATAACGCGACAATCCCAGCACAACACACGTCTGCCTTGTGGAATGTTCCTTAACAATTGAAAATTCCTCAAGAGTATGGATCTTGGAAAAAAATCCTAATCCACTGGAATTGTACGTTTAAGTTGTTCGGAATACAGCTCAACCAACGTGAGGTAGTATTGTCTTCTGAGACCTTTCGAGATCCCGTTATTGGCAATGGCCTCTCTTCCGCCTGACCTGATGAACATGATATGTGAAGAATTGGCAAGCCATCGCGAGTTTGGGACCCTCTTTCGTCTTTGTCTATCAGGGAAACAGATGGCAGGGGGTGCATTATGGTGGCTGTATAGGTAAGACTATGCCCTCATAGTGTCAACATCATTCAAGTCACGGAATGGAGTGTTGCTTTGAAAGCAACTGCATAACCTGTTCGCATTATAAACAATGCCATACACATCATTGCTGTCATCCGTCACTAAACACAGCATTACTATTATCCGTCACTGACTGACTCATGCCAGGATTCATACGCATACATCCATTAGAGGCGGGGAAAGCAATGAAGATGAAATGTCAAGAACAGGTGAATTTAAACAGACGAGCATTGATGCGCGTGTGGCCCAACAGAAGTGGACAGTATCCCAGTGGGCGTTGCAGTGGAGATCAATTATTTTATCAAGTCTCGGAAAGACTGTTTACCCATACTGTCTCTATATACAGTCTCTTGATCTTCGGAACTTGGTTGACCTCCTTGAGGATGATATTTTCCGGGACAACTTTCAAGAGATGTTCTTCTCGTCACTACCTTCGTTCAATGAAACGCAAATTAATACCAGAACCCTGAGGAGCAGCGGAAAGAACCGCGCCGCGCGGATTAATATCCCCCTTATCATAAATTCGGTGGGAGATTCCATTTCCAAATACGTTGGAGACTCGACCAATCAGCTAGGCACCACAGCGGCACTGGATACTATTGATCTCTCTGGAAATATAGATCCGGTTGAGTTTCCTACGTGGATTGGAAGGCTCCCGAGGCTTGAATCCATGGCCTTGTGGGATGGCGCCGTTCTTAACGGACACGTCGGAGAGATAATAAAAAAACACTGCCAGAATTTCAAGACTCTGAGCATCTACAGTTGTCATGGAGACAAAGTCGATTTTAATTTGGCTAGTTTCATCAACGCTTTGCCTAGGAACACGTTGAAATCTCTTCGCGTATTCAGTTATAATGATATCGCCGGAGAAACATTTCAGGCACTGAACCAACATAGGGAGTCCCTCGTCGACCTTGCCCTTAGCAATCTGAAATCTCCGGCAATCAGGTCTCTCTCGGTGCTCAATGGCCTCACGGCACTCCGAAGTCTCGACTTAGACGACGCCGAGGGACGCATTAATCTTGAATCGACAGCAAACGATAGTTTCCGTGAATTAGTCGCCTGGATTACTGGATGCATTCAGCTGAAAACCATTCGCCTTAATAGGTTTGTGGACGGTCCCGCCATTATGAGAGCCCTCTGTTTGAACGACGAGATACGATTGAAAAACATCACCCTCAGAGGTTATACCTTTGCCTATAATCAAGAACTTCATCAATCTCTGGCCAACCAAACCGAACTAGAGTCTTTGGAGCTCAGGACAGACCCAGATGAAGATGACGATGACAATACTCGTGAAGATATTGATGTCCTAGTCTCCTCAATCAGTTCGCTAAAGGAGCTTCGATACCTCAACATACTCGACACTTCCAATAATTTCCATAGCCTTCAGGTCGAGCTTCTCGCAATTTCATTGCCGAAGGTAAGTGCATTGCCTAGATCTATGATTATGTCGAGGTTTCGTTTATCATGCCATTCATATGATTGCCTTCTCGTTCTCTTACTAATACATATTTCTAATAGCTTGAGGATTTATCAATCAGCGGGCATACTATGGGTGATGAGGTCTGGGGGGCTATCTCACAGCTACACCAACTTCGAAGCCTGTCATTTCACTCCATGACGATTTTCACGTTTGATGGTATAATGGGCTACCTATCTAGTCTGCGGCCGACCAATTATGGTCTTCACCTGTATATCATGAACGCCATTGCTGAGAGCCGGCTGAGCCCACCCGAGCAGACGATCATTAAGCAGACGATCGAAAAAATGGTCAATGGGCGATTCTCCTTTGTCCAATACAGGGAGATAGAATCCGATTTCGATTCTGAATCGGACTGATAACACGAATTTTGCCGTCAGTTTACAGTTACAGGCCACAATGAGGGTTTGGGGGTAGCACTTGTATCGTACTATATTATACGATAGGCTTCAATCGTCGTGTGTTCTGCATTTGGGGGAATGTTCAAATGCAGTTTATTTCAAGGGCGCCTAGGGTGTCCGTTATGTACAGGTGGATAAAGGTTGTTGGGGTTTAGAGTATAATTAAATCGGCCTATTATACTCTATTTCTTGTTTGGAGTATCAATATCGGAAATGCAGAGCGATCTGGATTATTCCAAGGCGGTTGAATTGAGGTTTATTATTGCTCTAATGTTATGATTGGTTTGTGTGACTAATGGGGACTCGACCCCACTATACATCTATCTACCTTCGGTGGACCCCGCCATCGGTCAATTATTAACCTAACTAAATTTATCCCCCCTCCGAACTGTTTAAGTCTTCGCTCATGCCACTACGTGTTTGACAGGTCTTGTAAATCTTTCACCCAAAATGACCCAAGGTCGAATTCTAGTGATTGCTGGGTCGGATAGCTCTGGCGGGGCGTAAGTCTCTTGGCAGATCTGCGTTGGAAATGGTTCGCAAATGCTCACATAAATTTAGTGGATTAGAGGCTGACCAGAAAGTCATTGCAAGCCATGGTTGTTATGCAATGACTGCCACGGCTGCTCTCACTGCTCAGAATACCACAGGCGTCTTTGGTATCCAAGTAACGCCTTCGGATTTTGTGCGCAAGCAAATCGATGCGTGCCTTGATGATATCCCAGTTGATGTCGTTAAAATAGGAATGCTGGCCTCTGCCGAAACGGTTCTGGTTGTAGCTGATGCTCTTCGACGGCATAAAGTCAAGAAAACAGTTATTGATCCTGTATGGTCCTCACCCTCCCCCGTTGTAACGGTACCATTGTTCTGACTATAGTAAGGTAATGGTATCGACCAGTGGCTCTCACCTCCTGCATGAAGACGCCATTAGAGTAATGAGAGAGCAGCTACTACCGCTGGCTACAATACTTACACCAAATGTACCAGAGGCAATGCTCATACTCAGTGATGCCGGGATACATGCCGAGGCCCCAACGTCTGTGGACGATCTGGTGAATATAGCCAAGACTGTCCAATCTCTCGGTCCAGAGTATGTTCTCCTTAAAGGTGGCCACTTACCGCTCCGAAACAGTGGTGTTATGGCTTCCGTCGAATCGGAGAAGGAACTAGTAGTTGATGTGTTGTATGGAGCCGGGGCATTCATACGCATCGACAGTGCTTATCAGACGTCAAAAAACACCCACGGTACTGGCTGTTCTTTGGCCTGTAAGTCTAAACACCCCTTTATCCCTATGTCTTGGGTATAATTTAACTCCATCAGCGGCAATTGCCTCGAATATTGCAAACGGTTTCGATATAAACAGGGCTGTGAAAGCTGCCTGCAGGTATATTGAGGTGGGTATCAAGACTGCGAAAGATATGGGAGCTGGAAATGGCCCTATAAACCATTTTCATTCGGTTTACACCTTGCCATTTGCACCGTATGTAAATTCTCCCTTCAAACCTTGTACAGCTTCTCACTACTTATAGGGGTCGGTTTATCGAGTACCTTCTTGACAGGCCCGACGTTAAGGTGGCATGGCAAAAGCATACAGAGCATCGCTTTTTGGAACGCCTTGCCGATGGAACACTCCCTGTCGAATCATTTAAGAACTATTTAATTCAAGACTATCTATACCTGGTAAGCAGTATCAGTTGTCTGTTGCACGCTTTGCTCATCACCCCAGGTTCAATATGCCAGAGCAACTGCACTGGCTGGATATAAAGCTCGGACATTGGATGAAATCGCCACGGTATGTTTGATTCAACAATATAAATGTCACCTTTCTAACCTATACAAAAGTCAGCCAAAGTGGTTACGCATATTATCCATGAAATGAATCTACACATCGAGTACTGCGCGGCCTTTGGCGTCTCCAAAGAGCAAATTCTCGCCACCGAGGAAGATCAAGGTGAGTACCTGTTATTTGGCAGTATACTGCACGCATCGCTAATGGTTTGTGGAAGCTTGTACTGCATATACAAGGTACTAAACCCTCTGTAGTCAAATGTTTTGGCACTAATGTTTGGCAGATATGTTCTTGACGTAGGCCATTCGGAAGACTGGTTTGCACTTCAGATTGCAATGGCACCATGCTTGATCGGCTATGGTGTTATTGCTCGAAGACTTTACGATGACCCATTAACGAAGCGTGAAGGCAACATTTATTGGAAATGGATAGAGAACTACGTGGCCGACGACTTCGTTGAGGCCGTTAACGTCGGGTCAGGTAAGTAGTTTATTTCATGCCATATGAAACCACACTCATTCGTGATAGATGCTATTGAGAAGCACGCACTTCTGCAATCTCCCAGTCGATTGGAGGAGTTAGTCGAAATATTCATCCATGCAACTAACGTAAACTTTCCTCTTTCCCCAAAACCTATGAATTATGTCACTAATAATCTGTAGATGGAAACTGGCTTCTGGAACATGGGAGAAGGGCAGAGATAAAAGATAGACATGTAGAATAGATGGATCTTTTGTGCTTTTCGGGGTACCAAGACGAGAATAAAGGGTTACATGTACTGGGGCTGCACAGAGACCGCGGGAGGAAGATGAGAGACCAAGGTGATAGCTGCAATTAAAATGAATAAAATTTATTATATTATTTTTATTTTGAGTAACTGGCTTTTCGGGAAAATCTTCAATAGTCTCGAAGTTATTAGGAGTCCCTAATCTATCTACGGTTACCATAACGACTCGAGAAACAATGGTTTTTGCAGGCCGTTCCTTCCCTTCCCACAGACTCCTGGTGGCGAGTAGAGTGTAGTGTGATAAAATTATGCCACGGGCCAGATCATAGTTGTTGACACAATATCACGTGATCACATACTTTAAAGAAAGTAGAAACTTCGACCCTAGACCCAAAATAGGGTAGCCCCTTCCGAAAAATAATTTTTGTTTCCTTTCTCCCCAACTGATTACTTCAGTTCGATTCCCCCCATCACTCTTTCCATCAAACACAATCAACAACTCCCTCCCACCTTATCGACACGACTTGCAGCTCCCAACATCACAACAGAGCAGCCTCATTTATACTATTTCGGAACGCGATTCACTCGCATTTCATCGTCAACGAGTCTTAAGATGTCGTACGGAGGCGGATCTTACGGTGGCGGTCGCGGAGGCGGAGGCGGCGGCGGAGGTTACTCAGGGTACGATAAATATGCAAGCCGCGATAACTACTCCAGTGGCTACTCCTACGGGTATGGAAAACCTATGGTCTAGAAATTGTTGTGAAGTTGAACGCACCTGGTCGTCCGTGTTCGTCCTGTTCCATGGCTCCTTTGCCAGCCTTGTCTGGTCCCCAACGAATGAGCCATGGCACAGGATGCAAATCACGAATGCTTCCTGTCACATTTCATAAAATATACTGGAACAACTGCTAACTTATCTATAGTGGAGGCGGCGGTTACGGCGGCGGCGGTGGTGGTGGTGGTGGCTACGGAGGTGGTGGTGGCGGCGTGAACGGCTACTCTGGAGGTGGCGGATACTCTGGAGGAGGTGGTGGTGGATACGGCGGCGGCGGCGGCCGCGGCGGCGGTTACGGTGGTGGCGGCGGAGACCGCATGTCCAACCTCGGTGATGGCCTCCAGAAGCAAAGCTGGGACATCGACACCATGCCGAAATTTGAGAAGTCTTTCTACAAGGAGGATCCTCAAGTGACCAACCGCTCGGAAGCCGATGTGGCCAAGTTCAGAGCTCTCCACAGCATCGCTATCACCGGAACCAACGTTCCTAAGCCAGTCGAGACTTTCGACGAGGCTGGCTTCCCCGCCTACGTTATGAGCGAGGTCAAGGCCCAGGGATTCCCTGCGCCTACCGCCATTCAATCTCAGGGTTGGCCCATGGCTCTTTCTGGACGTGATGTCGTCGGTATTGCCGAGACTGGTTCAGGAAAGACCCTCACATACTGTTTGCCCGCAATCGTTCACATTAACGCCCAGCCTCTCCTTGCACCTGGAGACGGCCCCATCGTTCTCGTCCTTGCGCCAACCCGCGAGCTTGCTGTTCAGATTCAGCAAGAAATCACCAAGTTCGGCAAGTCTTCTCGCATTCGCAACACCTGTGTGTACGGTGGTGTGCCCAAGGGTGGACAAATCCGCGATCTCGCCAAGGGTGTCGAGGTTTGCATTGCTACCCCAGGTCGTCTTATCGATATGCTCGAGTCTGGCAAGACCAACCTCCGCCGTGTCACCTACCTTGTTCTTGACGAGGCTGACCGCATGTTGGACATGGGTTTCGAGCCACAAATTCGCAAGATCCTTGGTCAAATTAGACCCGACAGACAGACTTGCATGTGGTCCGCTACATGGCCAAAGGAGGTCCGCGCTCTTGCGTCCGACTACCTGAACGACTTCATCCAGGTCAACATTGGTTCTCTCGAACTCTCTGCTAACCACCGCATTACTCAAATTGTCGAGGTTGTTTCCGAGTTCGAGAAGCGTGATAAGATGACCAAGCATCTCGAGAAGATCATGGAGAACAAGGAGAACAAGATCCTGATTTTCACTGGTACTAAGCGTGTTGCTGACGATATTACACGATTCCTTCGCCAGGATGGTTGGCCAGCGCTCTGTAAGTTTACTTGACTTTGTATTTGCTCGCCTCGTACTAACAGTTATCTAGCCATCCACGGAGACAAGCAGCAAAACGAGAGAGATTGGGTCCTGAACGAGTTCAAGACCGGCAAGAGCCCCATCATGGTTGCTACTGACGTAGCATCGCGTGGTATTGGTATGATTAGAACCCCCTCCCCCACCGACCCCCTGTCCTCCCCTACCCCCTGTGCAATGCCCAGTCCATCTCAATGGTGCTATACTCTCAACGCTCCGGTGCTTTTCATATTGCGTAACCTTACCAGGGCATTTTTCGTCTCACGGTTCTCTCTCAAGGGGAAGCTTGGATCTGTGGTGCAGCATTTCTTCTGCTACACTAGTAGTTTCGTTTACTATGTATCGTGAGGATACATAGGCGGAATTGGCATTTCTTGATTCGTTCAAGCCCTGTCTCCAAGAGTCCCAGTCCAGAGGACCAGGATGTGTGAATCAACCGCCCCGGTACAGAATCGCAATTGTCAGCTCGAATCTGACGCAGAGAGAGTATTGGATGCATGTCAACATGTAGCGTCACTTGTCGACACTGGAACATTGCTATACCATATGTTTGCTCTTGCTAACCAATGTACAAAGATGTCCGCAACATTACTCATGTGTTTAACTATGATTACCCAAACAACTCCGAGGATTACATCCATCGTATCGGCCGAACTGGACGTGCCGGCCAAATGGGAACCGCAATCACCCTCTTCACCACTGACAGTGAGTCTCCACACCCAAGAGCCTCTAGAGAACTCCACTGACAAATTTACAGACCAGAAGCAGGCCCGTGATCTCGTAAATGTTCTCACTGAGGCTAAGCAGCAGATTGACCCCCGTCTCAGTGAGATGACCCGCTACGGCGGTGGTGGTGGTGGCGGCCGCTACGGTGGAGGTGGATACCGTGGAGGCCGCGGTGGCGGACGTGGTGGTAAGTCAATTTCCTTTGCCCCCTTTCGTTCCATCGCTGATGGGACTAACGAAGGCGGTCGTTGGTAGGTGGAGCTTCTTCTTCTAACGCTGCCCCTCTAGGTGGGAGCCGGCGTTGGTAGATGTCGATGTTGCACGCCTGCAACTAAACTCGCGAGACCGGCTATCGACACTCGACGATTAATTTTGCGCATTTGATATCGGTTGTTTTGGCGTTTTTGCACATGGATGGGCGAGATAGATTGCTTTGGGAGGGGGTTGTTGTCTTCGTATATCAGGGGATAAAAGCATGGGGATTTCCTTATTTTACAGTATTATAGATGGGGATGTGTACGAGGCTTTACATCTGTAGATTGCATCTGGGGGTCTTCTCTTTGATCAGATCAGGATGCCTATTGCTCGTTCGTCAGTTTGTGGAGCATTTGCATAGCCGCAAGAAGACCTAGATTGCATGAACTTCGCTGTAGAAGAATCAAATTTAAATATGATTTCAAACATAATAAATGCGAGTGGCCCCCAAAAAAAATAACAATTAGCCAAAATAATCAAACTCTTTAGTGCTGCATCATTTTCCCCAGAAGTCCAGGTTTCCCCAGAGCCAGTCCTGGTCCCCTACGCGGTGGCGCGTGGTCCCCTGGTGCTAAGGTATGGAGAGCATCATTCTTGTACTACCATAACCCGCTCGTCGGCGACGCAGCACCAGTCAGTAACCTTGCCGGATAGCTTGCCTGGTTGTATGCACTAAAATGGTGTTGTTGCTCTGCATGTTTGACGGGTGGTGGTGGTTGGTAGTAGGGTACGAACGTGACGGGCCATATCTGTATGGCAAGGCAAGTACTCGGTACTCCCGCCAACCGGTCGGGTAGTACTAGCACATTATTATAGTGAAAATACAAAGATCTCCATGGTGGTGTCGCATGGTCGGACATGGCTGGCGGGCATCATTTTAGAGCCTACTACTATACTATGCCATCTAGCATTCCGGTGGCCGCTACCAAGCCGGTGGGAGAGGCTATCTCCCCTTTCTCCCTAGCTAGTCGCTTCTGCCAGTGATGTTTTAGGGCGAAGAGGTTATAATGACTTCAGCCCGTTGACAGGTTGCAGCCTTCTTTCTCGCTAGTATATATAGAAACCAAAGTTTGTTTGGATCCTCTGTATATTTTTCTGCACCAAAACGCGCTGCGAAAATCGACGAGGGCACACCTCCCCTCGCTCCCCCTCTTCCGTTCCGCCCAGGGAATTCGGAATTGTGTCCTTGACAGGAAGGACAGATCGACAAACGTAAGAGATACGTGTGTTGCCGTCTTTGCCGGGCTTGCCGTTCCAAATCTTCCTGCTCATTTCTTCAAGCCGCTTTCCTCGTCGCAGAGGGTGGGGGTTCTG
>JPKA01001198.1:0-36592 GCA_000750875.1 Pseudogymnoascus sp. VKM F-4517 (FW-2822)
TCCTCTCCGTCTTTCTCTTTCACCATCATACTTTTACAAGCATCCATCCAAACACATAGCTACACTTCTGCTACACTTCTGGTGCATTTCTGCTGCCCATACTCATTGCTCTACGCCCCAATTATTATCAAGAATCGCTATTCTACAGTACTTCAACATGAAGTCTTGTGTCGCCTCCCTTGCCGCTTTGGCAGTTGCCAGCCAGGTATGTGTTGCACCCGAAAATTTCGTTCGAGGTATCAGCACTCCTCTAACATCGTCTTCTGTGTAGGTCTTCGGAGCTCCCCAGGGTATCGTCAGTCTTGCCACCGAGCTCAATACCGACACCGCTACTCTCGCTCGTGCTGCCAAAGCTCTGGAGTGGATTGGCCCAATCGCCCCGGCCGGTGAGGTATACTCTTACTATGGCAATCTCAAGGTAAGTTCCCTATTCAAATATTCTTGAGGTGGTCACTGACTCTGAGCTGTGCAGGAGGTTGGCATGAAGATGATCCAAGTAGCCCGTGATGCCCAGGTCCACCACGTTGGAGGCCTCGTTCGCCGCAAGAAGGTCAAGGCTTCCACGGCCCCACAGGTCAGTGAATATATCTGTTTCCGGATCAATGCTGACGTTGCAGGTGCAGGACAAGATTGTTTGTGATAGAGAAGACATGACAGTTGCCCAGTATGGAGAGACCTGGGCAGCCTATAAGCTCGCATCCGTCGTTGGCGCTCTCGCCGCCACAAACGAGAGCTCCGTTGTCGTCATTGGCGGTGGTCACGGCCATGTGAGTTCACTCTCTTGGGATCTGGACGTCGTTCCATCTACTACATCTACTAATAGTGAATATAGTGTGTCGACCTGACTGCCTGTGATGAGGCAGAGCGCGCTCGCATCCAGCTGTGCAATGATGTAAGGCCCATATGTGGTCCTTTTGAACAAGCCAGTGCTGACAAGAATTATAGAATCCAGAGGCGAACCACGTCAAGATCCAGACCATTGCTGAGTACGCATACAGAATCATCTACGAGTGCGCGAGGCAGGATGGTTCGGGCTTGATCTGGGGCCAAGAGTTCGATGACAAAGAGTTCAACGTTATCATTTCAGGCTGCCCAGCATACTCCGAGCCGAAGAAGGAGGAACCCAAGGTGCCAGTTTCACCACCAAAGGCGAAGGAACCCAAGGTGAAGGGACCCAAGGGAAAGGGACCCAAGTAAAGGATTCGCTTATCCCATGATTCTCCGGCTGGAGTTAACGCAATAAGGTGAATGAATTATGGCAGGGAGTTTGGGCATTGACATGGAAAAAGCGTGCACTTCTAGGGTATCGACTTGGCCGAAGAGTAGCTTCTTGTTTGAAATGGTGTTTGGAGTTAGAAAAATGCGTTCTTTCTGTATTAGAGTGCTTTAACAATTCATGACTTCCTCGTCGCTTGATAGAACCATTGTGATTTGCATATGCAGGGTATGAGATTTGAACAGTATGTCATGATATTGAGGATATATGTAGCGCATATTGCCCACTCAATATAAGTTACTTGTATGTACACTTCTTGTAGTAAATACACTAAAGTAACATGAGGTCGCAATAATAGAGCCACTGGCCCCGAGGAAGGATTCCTTATCCCCCGCGTTTGTTGTGGCTGGCTGCACGAGATCAATTAACCACTTTCCCATTCGGGCTGGCCCCCAACCCAAGTGTGCCGAGGGAAATCACACGCCAAAGCTACTATAGTGCGGTCATTAAAGCCCGTTAGCAACCCACCAGAGTCAGTTCGGAGGGACTCGCCGGGTATATTCGACGACGACACGACGACGACAGCAGAGGTAGTTTTGGATCGAACAATAGAACAGTATTGTACGACCGCGATACAAATGTGAGACTGTGGAAGGCGACGACCTGGTATTTAAGTTTGGGCGAACAGCGGCAATCTTATGACGGCTTGGCGGTGAGACGGGAACTCCACTTGGGTACTGTGGGACGCACGCATCAGCTTACGGTGGCTTGCGCGCCCACGCGCCCGTACGCGACGAGGTGTTTGGAGTTAGAAAAATGCGTTCTTTAACGATTCATGACTTCCTCGTCGCTTGATAGAACCATTGTGATTTGCATGTGCAGGGTATACAGTATGTCATGATATTGAGGATATATGTAGCTCATATTGCCCACTCAATATAAGTTACTTGTATGTACACTTCTTGTAGTAAATACACTAAAGTAACATGAGGTCGCAATAATAGAGCCACTGGCCCCGAGGAAGGATTCCTTATCCCCCGCGTTTGTTGTGGCTGGCTGCACGAGATCAATTGTTGTGGCTGGCTGCACAAGATCAATAACCACTTTCCCATTCGGGCTGGCCCCCAACCCAAAAGTGAAGTGTGCCGAGGGAAATCACACGCCAAAGCTACTAACTATAGTGCGGTCATTAAAGCCCGTTTGCAACCCACCAGAGTCAGTTCGGAGAGGCCCGCCAGGTATGTTCGACGACATAACGACGACGACAGAGTGAGTTTTGGATCGAACGATAGAACTATATTGTACGACAGCGATACAAATGTGAGACGGTGGAAGACGACGACCTGGTATTTAAGTTTGGGCGAACAGCGGTAATCTTATGACGGCTTGGCGGTGAGACGGGAACTCCACTTGGGTACAGTGGGACGCACGCATCAGCTTACGGTGGCTTGCGCGCCCACGCGCCCGTACGCGACGATATGAGTAGAGAAGCTGCTGCTGGGCTGAGTAAGAACGATGATTCAGTGACTAAGGACGACAATAGCAACGACGCACCTGAACGGATTGAAAGCGCGACGACTCGGGACGACGGTGCGACGCTTGGGACTGCGACGACGGGTGCGACGAAGGGCGAGGGAGAGCGTGGGGCTAAGAAGGGGGGTTGGAGAGGGAAGGGTTGGTTTGGGAAGATGAATTCGAGTGCGGAGGGTGAGGCGCTGGAGAATATGGGGAGTAGGGATGGGTTGTTGGAGGGGGGGGCAGGGGAGGAGGTGTGGAAGGTGTATAAGAGGAGGTGGTTTGGATTATTACAGCTGGTTCTATTAAATGTAGTAGTTAGTTGGGATGTAAGTTTCGCCCTTTGCTCTGGGGATTGCGTTTAGAGATGCAGAAACTGACTTGGAGCGACAACAGTGGCTCTCCTTTGCGCCCGTCTCGATCACGGCCTCGGAATACTTCGAAACCTCCATGACGGCCATCAACTGGCTGAGCACCGGCTTCCTCTTCGCCTTCTGCATCGCAACACCCTTCACCATCTACGTCCTCCATACCGGCGGCCCCAAGCCCGCCATTATAACCGCTTCCGTCCTTCTCCTCCTCGGGAATTGGATCCGCTACGGCGGAACCCGCGCCCAGAACTACGGCGTCGTCTTGTTCGGCCAGGTCCTAACGGGGTTTGCGCAGCCTTTCGTCCTGTCGTCCCCGACGCACTATAGCGATCTCTGGTTTACGAATAATGGGCGTGTCGCGGCTACTGCGGTTATGACGCTGGCGAACCCGCTGGGAGGGGCGTTGGGCCAGTTGATTGACCCGTTCTTTGCACCTAACAAGGGGGATATCCCTAATATGGTGCTGTATATTTCTATCATCGTAAGTTATGGCTCTTACCGCGATATTATGCTGTGTATCCTTAGAATGGGGGGCTAATGAGTACAGGCTACGGTTGCTGCGATCCCGTCATTCTTCATACCCGCTGCTCCACCGACACCATCCTCACCATCATCTACGGAGCACAAGCAGGACATCCTCCCGTCCATAAAGACGCTCTTCAAGTCCCCCGAGTTCATCATGATGCTCATCCCCTACACCGTCTACGTCGGCCTCTTCAACTCCATCTCCTCGCTCCTCAACCAAATGCTCTACCCCTACGGCTTCACCGAAGAAGAAGCCGGCATCGCCGGCGCAATCCTTATCGTCGTCGGTCTCGTCGCCGCCGCCATTTCCTCCCCCATCCTCGACCGCTCCAAGAAATTCCTCCTCGCTATCAAAATCCAAGTCCCCCTCATCGCCCTCGCCTACCTGGCATTCATCTGGGCGCCGCCCACCCGCACCGTCGCAGCCCCTTACACCATCCTCGCCATCCTCGGTGCCTCCTCATTTACCCTCCTCCCCGTGGCACTCGAGTACGTGACCGAGCTCACGCATCCTGTTAGCCCGGAGGTGACGAGTACGATCTTATGGTCGGGCGGGCAGCTGCTCGGCGGGCTGTTCATCGTTATCAGCGACGCGTTGCAGGATGGCCCGCAGGGCGGGCCGGGGTCGGATGTCCCGCAGAATATGCAGCGTGCGTTGTGGTTCCAGGCTGTCATTGCGCTGGTGGTTATGGTGCCGCCGCTGTGTCTGGGGTTGTTTGGGAGGAGGGAGCAGGTGAGGATGAGGAGGGTGGAGGCGGATAAGGTATATAGGGAGGAGCACAGGGTGGTGGTATCTTGAAGATATATCTGTTTTATTTACCTGCCATATAATAGTGTTTATGAGTATATACTTCTTATTTATGTGTATATGACGCAGTGATTCATCCAAATGTTTTGTTTATTTCTTGCTCCAATATATCCTACACGTGACTATCACCTTTCAATTTTCGCTAGCAAAGAGCACTGGGACGACACGTGAAAATAACACAATTTTTTATGATAATATATATTGGAGTTTGGGCCTCATATCGCTAGGGTAATGAGTGACAACGATGTTAAGAAGACTGGCGGGTCCGAATCGGCAGATTTGAATGCTGTCGATGAGCTCGTCGCTTGGGCCAAATCCCACGGGGCCTACCTCAACGACGACGTCGAAGTCTACCATTCTCCCGAATTCGGCATATCTCTGAGAGTCAGATCCCTCGAACAGAAAGGCCTTTCAACCCCCGCAGTGGGAAGCGGGGAGGAAGCAACCACTACCCCGCCCACCACAGCTCCAGACACCCCCACCTCCCGCCTTCCCCCACGCTCCCGCATCGTCTCATGCCCCTTCCCCATCTCCCTCTCCTATCTCAACGCCCTCGACGCCTTCCCCGGTCTCCGCTCACACTCCGCCCCTTTCCCCGCGGAATTCCTCACCGCCCAACAACCAAAAGTCATAGGTTGCTTCTTCCTCATCCAACAGTACCTTGCCGGTAGCACTTCGCATTGGGCTCCATATATCCGCTCGCTACCGCAGCCGGATGAGCCCCACAAGCTTGCCACGCCGCTTTATTATCCTGAGGAGGCGCGGAGATGGCTAGGGGGGACAAATTTGCCAGCTGCGATTGCGCAGCGGGAGGCGATGTGGCGGGGGGAGTTTGAGGGGGGGAGGGACGTTATGGATGGAAGTGAGGAAATGAGGGAGTTGAGGGGGATGTGGACGTGGGAGCTTTATAAGTGGGCGTCGACTATATTTAGTAGTCGGAGCTTTGTGTCGAAGTTGATCCCGGACGAGGTGTATGGGGATGTGTTGGGTCAGCCGGTAGAGGGGTATGCGAGCTGGAGAGATAAGATTGCGGAGGAGGGGCCGTACCCGGTTCTCTTCCCGCTGCTGGATATCGCGAATCATGATGCCAAAGCGAGGGTGGAGTGGTTCGTGAATGCGCAGGGGCCGGTCAAGGATTTCAGCATTATTACGGATGGGGCGATAGAGGGCGGGGAGCAGGTGTTTAATAACTATGCACCAAAGGGGAATACGGAATTGCTGTTGGGATATGGGTTTTGTATACCGGGAAACGATGATGTGGCTATCGAACTCAGGTGCCCCAATGAGGAGAAGAGGAAGATTAGAGAGGCTCAGAAGCATGGGTATACAGCTCCAGGGGGCTCAAGTGAGAAATGGATTTTCCACGTCAGAAGTCGGCCATACCCCGCCCGAGAGGGCGACAACAGGATAGAGAAGCTCCGCGTCTTTGAAGAAGGGTTGATTGATACACTCGCCGTCCTGGTGGCGAACGAGAGGGAAGAGGAGTTCCTCGAAGAGAACCCTGAATACAGCGTTGACTCGAATTTATCGACGTCGCTGTATAACTTTATGGGGAGGAACGCGGTCTGTGCGCTGTCTGTCCTTCTGGCCCAGCTGCGGAGTGCTCAGAGGAAGATCCTCGAAGCGGGGAGTGATTTAGGGTAAAACTTCCTTGTGGTCCCGGAATCATGACCCGTGGCTAACATAAATAGTGAGCCAGCCACTCAGTTCGAGGTCGTTGCGCAACAGTACCGATCAGGACAGCTAGAGACCTTAGATACTGCTGTCGAGGCACTAGATGCACATCTGGAGACTCTCAAGATCAACGACGACACCGAGGACTATACCATCGCGGAATGGCCGCAATCTCCCATCATCGATGTCCGTTCGGCATTCTTCTACCTAGAAGCCAACCACCCGTTGGTCTGGAACGCGGTAGCGCGAGCCATGGCATCAGAGGGCACGCTTAAGCAGTATCTAGGCTTCTCGCCAAGTGACAAAGCTGACAACAGCGCGGGGGACTTGCCGGCGAGAAATTGCAGTTTTGGTGAGATGCTGGATAACGGCTGGGGGGTTCCGATGCTATGTGTTTGGACCTGGTGCGTGCTGATGGTCCACCACTCCGATAACAACGATCTAAGTGATGGGCTAGACGTGTGGCTCGAGGATGTACTCCAGTAAGTGCCCTACCTCTCTACAGAGCAAACATTCCTTGCTATTTGCACCAGCTTCAACTCACACCACCCACAGATTCCACAGCACAACCCCCTCCTTCGCATCAGACCCCGAAACGACAACCGCACTCACACACATAACAACCCGCGCCCTTGCCGCCTGGCCGACCGCCTATCCCATCCAGTCTGCTGCCCGGCGCCGCGTGAACCGCATGCACCCCGTTGTCATCCCTGGGGACGACAAGGAGGCTGATTTCGCGAGGAAGATGGTGGATCTCGCTGTGCGGATTGTGAGGGGTAGTGTGTTTGAGACTGGGATTTCGACGGAGGGCTCGGGTCAGAGGGGGAAGGGGCAGGTGGTGCAGGAGGTTGTTTTTGTGCCGAGGATGAAGGACGTGGATGGCGTGTGAGGTGTAGATATTGGAAACGCGGTCTGAGAGACTGATTCCGTGGGTATTGGGACTGCACAACCCAAAAGGTTATAGATATAGCTTTAGCTATAAAAATGATAAAACAAATTAGATGACGGCCCCTCAATTTAGTAGGGGGCCGGCCAGAGTCTTGATTAGCACGTGACCCTCACGATGGTTACCTGATTTGTGATTTTGATATAAATACAAGCCACGTAAACTAAGCCCCCTCAAAAGTGCACAGGTGCCACTGCTCACCTTTGTTGATACTGCACTTCTTTTGCACTCAACTAAAGTTAGAACTGCCTTACGCCTCTAAACATGTCGCACTTCACCTTCGCAGAACTACGAGATGGATCTGATACTGACGCCTTAAACGCATTGTACGGAACCTTTGACAGGCGCGAGTTTAACAGGTGAACAGTTCCAATCAACATAATCCCACATCCACACAGCTAACACCCGCCAGACCCTGCCGCAGATTTCTAGAGCGCCTTTATCCACGCGACGCAAAATGGGGTTTTACCATCTACCGCACAGTCTACACGCCTGAATCAGATTCCCAGTTCCTCTCTGCGCTCGAGAAAATAAAAACTTGCCTTGCGATCGCCCTACGCGGCGAGCTCAGAGATAACCGTAGTATTCGTGCCTATGAAACCAGGCACGGCGACACTCCTCGGCCGTTAATAAATGCCGGACCGTGCGATCAAGTGGAGGACCAGTATGACCCCCTCGTGATTGAAGACCGCGAGATATGGGACGGGGCAAGCATTGAGGATGTCCGTGCCCACTTTAGGGACGCGATTTTTCATGAAGCTATGGAATTACAACTTCTCGACTATGATCCGCAGCAGGAACATACTATTCCAGGGACCCATCTTGCGCGGGATCCGAAGAGTTCCATCTGTTTAGTGATAGATGCCGAGGCATTGAGCTGGATGACAAATAGTGAGCCCCAGGAGAGAGGGATGTATTGCTTAAGGGAGGAGGAGCTGCGAGCAATGCCGAATGATCCTACAATACATTTGGATCCGCATCCTTTCAAGTGGGGGCAGCATGGCCGCGTGAAGGGCGTGGATTCTGACTGGCCGCGGCATACCGATATTTGGGGTGCTGAGGGAAATGTGCCTAGTATGCTTGGTGCGAGGAAGGGGATACCCGATCCACCTCGGCCAGTGTCACAGTATCAAGGATGGAGGCCTGTGAAATGTGAGGAAGTGTGGGATTTGTATAATGATAAGGTAAGAAACGGCGGAAATCTAGAGATAGAAGACGACTGGTAGTAGGCAGAAAGAATCAATATTATTATCGATATCTAAATCTAACCCTCGCAGCTGTGCATGCCATGGTTCCTTTCAGGAGACAGATTTTCAAAGACTGTTGATCGCTGGAACCACCATTCGCTCCGCTCGAAATTAGTAATCCCGCATTATATCATGTATACTAATAATTCTCCTTTAAAAAATATCCGAAAATATTATTATACAGCGGTTCTATATTGTAAATAAATAAAGTAAAATAAATGGACCAATTTAATTAGTTTAAGTCTCGCTTCTATACACTACACATCTACAAAAATAGCATTGCAGACGCAGCAAGTAGAATTGCAACGCCATTGAATATGACTGTCGCCTGTGGCGCGCTGTTGGGCACAGGAGTAACACTCCCCATAGATGAAGCCTCAGAGGTGCTCGAAGACGCAGCATCGGCGGTGCTATCTGGAGTTGAACTCTCGGTGGTGCTATCTGGAGTTGAACCCTCGGTGGTGCTGTCTGGAGTTGTAGCATCGGTGGACTGTGGAGTTGAGGACTTGGTGGAGTCGTTTGAGGGGGTAGGAGTAGGAGTAGCCACAGGGGAAGTAGTAGTCAGCTTAACGCCGCAGACTTGCTCGACATCGAAAGTGAAAGGTATGTTTCTCCCATCACAGGCTTCGGTGCTCCGCTTGAGGGCGTCTAGATATTGCCATAACAAAGTACGTGGTTAGCTGCAATTCGGCCTGGCCAACAACGAAGGGTAGAAAAAGCAGAAGAAGGCTTAGTTACCGGGAAAGACTGTGTTGGGGCAATTCTTATTCTTGACCATGCAGCAGAAGTATCTCTCACGATACTTCTTCTGGGTGCACATGCATGCATCATCATCTGTGCAGGAACCGCCTGGGAAGCTACTATAAAAGCAGTCGTTCTAACGAGGAAGGGATATGTTAGTTACTAAACTCATGGCACTCGAAACGTTGATATGTAAGTGCAGGGACGGTAGTTACTCACATCGCAATCCGATGCTGCCTCGCTAGTGCTGGTAGGAATAGGAGGAGCGTAGGTGGTCGTCAGCGAGAAGCCACAGGCTTCCTCCACATCGAAAGTGAATTCCAGCTTTCTGGTCTCGCAACCCAAAGACTGCCGCAGGAGAGACGCTGGAAAGACCTTAGGCTCGCAGTTCTTTGCCATGCAGCAGAGATACCCCTCGCGATTCTCCTTCTGGTTGCACATGCATGCTGCGTCATCTGAACATTTATTCGCAAAGAATTTAAAGGCGCATGCGTTCTAAGGAGGAAGAAATATATTAGCTATACTACGCCCATAGTACTTGGGGCTGTTGATATGCAATTAAGTGCACGCGTGCTTACTCACATCACATTCCGAGTTACGCATATCCTCCTCTTGGTTGAAGGGTTCCCTCGCGACGGCTAGAGTGGCGCTCAGGAGGCCGAAGAGCATCAACGAAGTAGACAATCGCGTCATGATGAATTAATTATAATATTAGTTGGAAACAAACGATAAAAACGAGTGACTGATGCTATAAACGAGTGACTGGTGGAGTGAACCAGGTGGACGAGGTTGACGATCTTGGTCAGAAATAACTTAGGGGCGGGCACGAGAAAAAGAGGTGGAATAGCTAATATTATACAGTACAGTGGCTAAAGTATATTTCCCCGATCGACGCCTTGTAAATGCGATGCTTGTAACTAGCAGGGGTATCAAAACTTATCTAACGAATGGACGGCGGGTTATGAAATTGCGGCGAGGTAAACACGAAGTAAGTACGAGGGATTGGGCAGGAAGTGTAAGGCTGCATAAACTGTCGGTCTCCCCGCACCCCCATGGGGATCAGGTACCCTTGACTCCCGACCCCAACCCCAACTCCTGTTTCCCTCTTAGAGGGCCATACTGGTAGTTAGGAGGACTTGTTGTTTGTTTCGTTGAATACTACTCCGTAACACCGCGACTGAGATTACTTGTTAACATATTGACCTCTTTGCTAACACTTGCTTTTTGTTGGTTCTGACAAAAAACCAACTAGTTGTTGGTAGTTGTTGGTTCCTGGCTATATCCCGTTAGAGGCCCCTGCCAAGGACGAAAATCTGGACTTGGCACTAAGTGATAATCAGCCAGAAGCCCTTTTTTGGTAACTGTCAACCACCCTATTTTTAGCTTCGACTGGTCCTCCCATCTTGTTGAAGGGACCTCACATATCCATTCTTCCCACCAATTGTAATTATACTGTAGGAGACTAAATGATATCGTATCTCGTATATCATCCGTCATCCATCATATATCATCCACACCAAGCGCAATGTCTTCCTCCCGTGGAAAATATCCCCATTGGCCGCCGCGCCGTCACCTCCGCCCATCAAATTTTAAACGAAGCGAGGGGGGCGACGACTGGCCTAGACCCTGTAAGTTTACTGGAGCACCAACAATTAGGTAGACGCCAGACCTGATTCATGGTTTCCCGAAATGGCACAAAGTTGTTTTGACTCCCGTTTACCCGTATAGCGTCGCTTGCGGCGTCGAGTAGTTCGGTTAGGTAAGAGGGAAGGTAGGTTTCTGGTAGAAGTTTTTTGCTGCGCCGCATTCTCCATCCTCTTTACTCAAAGCAAAGTCGGTTTCTGTTCAACTTCATCACAGTCATTCCTCCATTACAGTCGTTACACTTCACTCTCACTTCCCACCACAACTCCCCCAAACAAACAAGATGTTCAAGTCCATCCTCCTCACCACCGCCTCCCTCCTCCTCCTGACCACCCCCATCCACGCCGTCTGCGGCATCCACACCTTCGGCCACTGCGAAGACAACATCATCCACTGGTACGACCCCATCACCGGCGAGATCTGCGACCCCCTCGACTGCGGCGGCGGCCGCGCCCCCCCAAAGACAAACGTCCCCGGCTGCGGCACCATCCCGCTGCCGCCCTACACGGCGTCGTACCTGTCGTGCTGGACGCCTGGGTTCACGGGCGCGCCAGGGCCGCCGGCGACGGTAGTGGAGGAGACGAAGACGACGGCCGAGGCTGCGCCAGAGACTACGGCGGCTGAGACGCCAGAGACACCGGAGACTACTGCCGCGGAGGCGCCTTCAACTAAGGAGACTACTGCGGCGGCTGCTTCGTCGACAGAGGAGAGTGTGGAGGGAAGCAGCACGGTGGTGTCGACGAAGGCTTCAAGCAGCCCAGAGACGACGGCCCCAGCGGTTCTGCCGTCGAGCGACCTGCCATCGAGCGAGTTGCCATCGACTGTGCTGTCATCGAGTGCGCAGACTGGAGCGGCGAATGGGA
The DNA here is from genome assembly GCA_000750875.1 of Pseudogymnoascus sp. VKM F-4517 (FW-2822). Lineage (NCBI taxonomy): Eukaryota > Fungi > Ascomycota > Leotiomycetes > Thelebolales > Thelebolaceae > Pseudogymnoascus > Pseudogymnoascus sp. VKM F-4517 (FW-2822). The sequence goes on from JPKA01001198.1 coordinate 11,551, forward strand.
CGGTTACCTCGAGCACGAATGTGGAACCGACGACGGTGGATAATACTGGAGCGGGTGCGTTTGTGAGGGGGTCGCTAACGGCTGTTGTGGGCGCTGTGGTTGGGGTTGTTATGTTTATTTAAGTGGGAAGACGGATAATTGGGCAATGCACGATACTATGGGATTGTATAATCAGGCGATACTTTATAATGTATAACACAGGAGCAGAGCAATCTGCATACATTCTGTCATTGAGACATGCGGAAACTCGCCCAAGAAAGCTGACAATTTTGCTGGTGTTTGTGACTGTTCGCACAATAAATATGTTACGAGCGAGATACCAAGCTGACACCTTGAAGTCGTCGAAGCTGTTCCATCCAACAGCTGTGCTCTCCTCGCATCACCACGTCTCATCGTGCTTATATCTCATCTTATGTTAAATCGTTATTGTTTGGGTTTGTTCTCATCTAACCTACCCTTCGCACGTAAGGATAATCCTCGAAAGCTGTTTTAAGTTCTTGAGGCCAACAAGGCCCATATTCATATCCAAATCCTAATTGTCAATCAGCATTAAAACGGATGGCTACGGAGTTCAATGCCTACCGCAAGGATGCACCTCAAAATGTGCTCCGCACCAGCTTCTCCGCTGACAGCCAGCCCATAGAATATAGGCCGGCCAATGAGCACAGCCTTTGCCCCGAGCGCAAGGGCCTTCATGATATCGGCTCCCGTTTGGATGCCGCTGTCAAATAGAACTGTTAATTCTTCGCCAACGGCATCTACTATAGCGGGAAGCACACTGAGTGAGCCGACGGCGCCGTCATACTGGCGACCCCCGTGGTTGGAAACGACAATGCCTTGGACGCCTGCCTTGACTGCCAGCTTAGCATCATCTACAGACTGGATGCCTTGGAAAATCAAAGGGTCAGTACGATTCCATTAGTAGATAGAGCAGCAATACGTACCTTTGAGGACAATAGGGCCATCCCAGTGCTCTTTCAAGAACTTGATATCTTCCCACGTATGGCTATGGCCCGAGAACACCGTCTTTTCCCACCCCATACACGCATTCTGGAAATCATCTTCTACAACTTTCCCCTTCTCTTCTTTCCATTTCTTCCGAAAGACCGGATCCGAAAGGCCAATAGCGTCGCCAATCCCAAGATAGAAAGGCACGAACGCGTTATCTAGGTCTTTCGGCCGCCAGCTCAGAGCCCATAGATCGAGCGTGACGACCAGTGTTGTGAAGCCGGCGCTTTTTGCTCGTGAGAGAATGGAGAGGGTTATTTCGTTGTCTTTATTGGCCGGCCAGTAGAGCTGGAACCAGCGGGGGCTCGAGCCAGAGGCCTTTCCGATTTCCTCTGGCGTGGTTGAGGAGGCTGTTGACATGATGTACGGGACGGAGCAATTAGCAGCAGCTCTTGCAACGGCGCATTCTCCCTCACTGGAATTGATTGTCAGATAATTATCTTGGAAATAGGCTTTTGGCGCCTCCATACTCATGGAACTGTGTCATGCAAATTAAAGATGCTGTGTTAATATCGAACTCAAGAAATCCAACTTACTATCTTGTTTACGCCTACTGGAGCAACTAGTACAGGACTTGGATATTTATACCCAAATAGCTCAACAGAGAGATCACGGATCGTGTTATCCTGGAGCATACGAGGAATAATTGACCATTTCCGGAAAGCTACTCTATTAGCATCCATAGTCTCACCTGCACCAGCCGCTCCCGCGATATACCCATAACTGCTAGCAGGCAAGACTGCTTTGGCAGCTTCTTCCCACTTATGAGGGTCTGTAGTTAGGATTGGCCGATTGCCTTTGAGCCCGTCGAGATAGATCTTTTGTTGATAACTACCGTAGTTGGGGTGAGAACTGTGGGACTCGTGATGAGGCATGGTAGGGCTGTGCTAAGGACTTGTAGCGATATGAGCTTGGACGAAGAAATGATATGACTATATCAACTGAGAGGTGGGAAAAGGAAGGTGAATGAGTGATAGATGGAATAATTACCTAAGGTTGACTCTGATACGTGACGTCACCTAACTCGGTGTGAGTGAGGTTGAGAGGATCTGTCGGACGCGTCATTGTCATACCACGAACGGTCTACCATGGCTACGAGTGAGTGTAAGAAGGGATACAGCATACTGACTTTGTCGGTGTGAGTGAGGTTGAGAGGATCTGTCGGACGCGTCATTGTCATACCATGAACGGTCTACCATGGCTACGAGTGAGTGTAAGAAGGGATACAGCATACTGACTTTGTCCACAACAGCTTCGCAGTCCTCGATGGTGATATTAATCTCTACAAGCACCGCTTCCCAAAGGGATAAAGTTAATCCTGTGGCGGACCTACGTATATTTTACGCTACGATGGGAGGGGGCTAAACAAGGGCATGATTGGGACGCGGAGGATTCACATGGTGACCAAATGGGATGCACAGAAGAGGGATGCTTTTACTAGAATTAGGTAGGACGTGGTCATATGGGTTCGTTGTAGTGGTGGATGCCGCATGATTAATGCTGCGCGAGCGTATTTTAAAGGCGGGAGAGTCATCATCGAAGATGTGAGATCTCAGCCTTCTAGGGTTACAATTGGTACGCCAGTTACTCACAGATGAAACCGAAGAGAAAAATATCAACAGCCTAATTGCTGATGTGAATCCTCGGCCATAAGAATTCCTCTGGATTTTCGGGCGCCATGAGAATCCGATGAATAAAAAATATACAGTATATGTCATTGAACCCTTTCTATAACTCCTACCCACCCAGTCTATAATACCCCGACCGTCTATAAACATTTGCGCCTCCAGGAGACCAAACATATCCGTCTAATAGTGCGTACATCCTAATATATAACCTGAAGCCAGCCGTCTATATCCACCTGCCCTTCACCGAGTTCCAATCCCAGAACCGAAGTCCAGAACCGAAATCCAACTCCAGCATTAAAACCCAGGCCAAACAAAGCACCCAACGCCTCTATCCAGACCCAGACCCAGAACCTAAGCCACACACACTTTTATAATCTCACTTGCCCCGTTCCCCTATGGTTGTTGCTACTACCGTGCTCGCCCATGACAAGATCAAACTCGTCAATCACGCATCTCATCCTCTCCTCCGCCATAACGGCACTGAAGAGGCGCGGTGTCGAAGGTGTAGTGAGGTGCATGGCGAGGCGGGATGGGAAATCTGGCATGGGAGGAGCGATGAGATGGAGTGGCGACGGAGGAGGTGAGGGTGTTCGTGAGGGGGTGGTACTGGGGGTTGTTAGTGGAAGTGTAGTGGAGATATGGTGGGATGAGGTGGGGGCGTACCTGGAAGATGAAGAGGTGGAGGAGGAGAAGGAGGAGGAGTATTCGTCGGAAGTTGCGTGAGGCATTGGTGTGATGTGAGGTGGTGGAGTAGTGGTTGAGTGTTGCGGTGATGTGAGGGTCGAGGTGAGTTAGGTATGAACTCGCAAGTAATGTGATATTTCACTGATATATTTCTCGACAGGCAAGACAGGCTGTTGCATTCGTATCCTATAGCCAATTTCCGTTGAAGCATATGATAATCGAAGTAAATGTTTGGACATTGAACTAAACAGAAATCCACCGTCAGCAGAGAGGACCACCTGCCCGCTTTATACACAATGACAATCACAACGACCACCACAACCACCAGCACACCCCACGCCCAGCCAGACCACACCCAGCACGCTAGATGGGTTTCCGTTCCCCAGATCAGAATGCCAAGAGCCAAGCGGTAGATGTGACGAGCGCCACAATATAGTGTGGACAGGGTATATACCGACGTCAACGCAAGCATCAGGCGCGTCCAGGCCAGTGAACAGGTACACGATACCAATCATTCCAGCATCCAATTGGTTCCGTCTCCTATCCTCGATACCATTGCGGCCAGCCCAGCCCCCAAAACCCGAATCCGTAAGCAGGAAACCGCCTGTCTAAACGGCGCGGGAGCTTGCTTTGGCTAAGGAGGCGCTCGTGCAATGCAATCGCCCGTCTTCTGCTGTGACACCATCACCCCACCCGCTCCGTTGCAGGCGACGCAAGGCTGGGAGGTACTGGGCGATTGAGTGAAGTACTGAGCATCTCGTTGTCCGGGGGGTGACTGGGGTTGGGGTTCTAGAATAATTAGGTTCCGAAGCACTGAGGCATTCGTCCTCGGGGTCGGTGGGTGAATGCCTCAGTGCTTCGTAATTCCATAATTATTGGTATTCCCGAGACATTGCACCACTGCTTCGCTGACATTCGACACACAACCCTACGGCCCTTGGATCACTGGACCGCTGGTCCATTGGACTACCCTGCTATTATCGCCGCATCTTCCTCACATCCCAGTCCGCCATTGTCAGCTGCGATGCGTGAATCCCGTCCGAGTGCTGGCGTGCGGGATTTGTAGGGGCACGGCGGGGCGCGAGATGCAATGTGACGCTGCAAAAACGTGGCAACAGGGATTAGAGTGCCGGGGTTGGAGGCAAGGGGGCGGATAAGTGGAACGGCGCAGATCAGAAGAGGATTATGGGGCGGGGAAAGCAGACGGGGTAAGAGGAGTTGCGTGGGGTGTGTGAGGGCGAGGTGGACGGAGTTAGAGGCGGTGAGTATAGGGGGTGGGAGTGATTGGAAGGGAGTTGGGATGTGGAGGGACAAACTAGTAGGCAGGGGGGATAGATATCGGGTGGGGGAGGAGAGATTGAGAGATTAGAATGGTGGGGTGGAGTGGCCTAGGAAGGGAGGATGTTGTCTAATAGTGCAGCCTTGCAGCTATGGGTGTATGTTGTGCAGGCGCAGGGACTCCTGGACGCAGCGGCGGAGAGACCAGAGCCAACCAAAGACAGGATGAATTGAACGCCAGCGAGGCTGTGAACAGACTAAGATTCAGCTGATGAGACGGGTGAATGGAATACATGCGAAATGCCTGCATATCTCCGCGCTGTCAAGGGGCGTCAAAGTGAGCAGGAATCGCGCATATCATTTCTATAACCGCAGAAGTGCGTACGACGAATGAACGACATGAGGTCGCACGGCAATGCTGATACCCTACACCGACCTAGATGAACAGCGCACAGCATCACCTCGATCCCATCCGGGAGTGGCGGCATCACCAAGCCAAGTCGTCGTGTCACCGGTTGCTGCTGCTGTGTACTCGTCACACTTGACTCGGAAGCTGCCCCGTTGCGCACGCCAACTCGTACACATCTCCGCGCATCACACAACCGGGTATGCTTACCCAGCTCCCCTAAATTCGCACCTAAAACACGTAACACCGCATCACGTTTCCCCCCCGTCACCTAACCAAGAAACCCCCAAGAAACTACCAACCACCAAAGCGGCGTCACGTCCGACGACGAAAGGATCACCCCTGCACCGCCAAGTATTCCATGCATACTTCTTTGACAGGGATCGTGCTTCTTCTAGCGGATTCCCCAATCAGGCTGCCATCCTCAATAGATGGAAACACACACCCAACAACACCAGTACCGCTAATGCTGCGCCACCTTCGCCCGCCTCGATTCTAGCGGTGTTGATAACGAAACACGGGCAAGCGAATCACGGGAATAAAGGATTGGTGGTGCTGATGAGATCGAGCTGGCGGCGGGCGGGAAACCTCCCTCCCAATAGGCGGCGAGCCGGACATGGGATGGCGCGAGCGCGCGCGCGGGTAAGGGCAGATGTTCCCCGGACGTTAGTGAGTTAGCCTTGCCAACCTACGTATGGGCTGCCCACCGGCTATTGACTGTAACACGAGAACGGGTTCGATGCCTGGGTTTCGGGTCATGTATACTGTAATTTTTATGTGTATGTCTATCCACATCAAAGCAACCGGCGCCTACTACGCTGCGCTTTCATGTGCCGTCCCATCCGGGCGCCCTTCAAACCCGCCAGCCCATAGCCGTGCCTGCGCCTCCCTCAGCCCCCCTTCCCTCTCAAAATCCCACCTTCAAACCTACTTACTTACTCCCCCTACTCCGTCGCCTTATACTTCTTATTGAACTCCCCCACCGCGACCCCAATCTTCTGATACAAAAAGTTGCGACTACTCTCCTCCGCAACCGGTAGGAACGGCCCATTCGTGCCCCCCCTCAGCGTCAAGCTCAGCCCCGTCCGCTCCTTCGAGATCGTCTGCACATCCCGCAGCGGCACGTCCCACTCGCTCGTCAGCTTCTTCGCCCGCACAAGCATGATTCGGCTATACGTCAGCATCACCACGACGTCCTCGCGCGGCAGCTCCAGGTGCGCAATGTACTGCTCGTCAAAGTACTTGCCGCTGTCCAGCTGCTTGAGCCAGAACTGTCCCAGCGCCTCGCGCTGATTGTATGGCCGCACGATTCCGTCCGCGGGGATGAAGCGCGTCAGGCGCACGCGCTCCAGGCCCTCGCCGTCAAACACAGTCGTTGTGTTGCGGATGCCCTCGCTAACGTTCGATGCGAGATCGAACACACCGATGGCAGGCTTCGTTGCGAGTCCGAGTACGCCCTTGCCCACGCCCTTGAAGAAGCCTGCAAATCCCTCCTGCTCGGCACCCTCGAGCGGCTTGCGCGCGAGACCGCCGACTCCGCTCGCGAGACTGCTCACGAAGGAGTTCGCACCTGCCGTCACGCCGTAGAGCGCATGCTTCGGGCGGTTGCGAGAGCGAGTCATGCGCCGGCGGTCCTGGAACTGCTTGTCCATCGTCGCGGCGACGAGTCCCTTGGAGATACTACCAGTGACCTTGGAGAAACTGTCAGACACACCGAAAACGGATTTCTTGACGAAGCTGGTGGCTCCCTTGGCGATGCCGATACCGAGCTGCTCCGGCTTGTCTGACATGATGAATCCCTGGTAAGGCTCGTAGAAGATGTCTGCCACTCCCGAACTCAGGTTGTTGAACAGACCCACCGGGTTGCCGAGGAAGTCTGCAGATCCCAGAATCTTGTGCACTTGGTACAGCGCTTCTTGAGAGTAATGCGCAGAAATGTTCTGTGTCAAGACAGCCATCGATACTCGTGCATTCTCCAGCATCAAGGCGTTGAATCGCACGGGCGCGTCGTTGATGTTCCCGATAGCCATGGTAAGCACGTTGAGGAAGAACATCAGTGGGTTGCGCGACGAAGTCTTGTCTTCGACATTGACTCGTTCTGTTCTAACAAATGACAAGTCTAGCTGCATGGGTTGGATGTTGAGAAGCTCAAAGTAGATATCCTGGCCCTGCTGAAGCTGCTTCGGCTCTGGGATATCGAGACTCTCATCACAAAGCGTCCCCTCGTGCGTCTCTGACCAGCTAGCTCCCGGTACCTTTGAGAAGTCCAGCAGCGCGTAAACGAAATCCTCGTCGATTTCCAGTGTCATCTGTTGCAGGAGTAGCGTAGCGTATTTGAAGTAGAGAACGCCGTACGAATCGTCCTTGACACGCGTAATTTGAGCATGGAGGGAAGGATGCGCCTCTGTCTCAGCGTGTTGCTTAGGAACAACACTCGGATATATAATCATCGGGAAGATGCCCCCGTACAGCTGGTTGTCGATCTGAATCCACTTAATGGACGCGGAGACAGTCTGATACAGAGGCGACTCGCTGTATCTCAGCGTGAGATCTCTGAACGTAATATACGCGAGTTCGCTGAGTTGACTGTTTATCAGCGAGATCCCGAACCCGGCGAGTTTCAATTGTGCCCGGAACGTGATGTCTGTATCTTGATCCTTGACCTCAAAGCCTTCGGTGACGCTCGATGCCGATTCCGTAGTCGACCTCTGTTTGTACATACTCTTCGACGGCTTGAAATTCGATAGGATCAGAGTCTGGGTGGGTCCATCTGCAGCGACATTGAGATCGATAATCTTCTGCTCTCTCGAATGTTTCGCGGCGGGAACCTTCATTGGGATGAGATTACCAATCTCAGCAAGCTTGATATGCCTGTCCTTGCCATTCGCACTGATGATGAGCTCCTTGAGCTTAGCTGCAGGGTAGTCCCACGCATATGGCATGATGCTACGCGGTGGAAGTCGATAGCGAATCGGGCGCCAGCCTGATCTGTCCTCGGTATCCTCCTCATCAATGTTAGGATTTGCTTGCCAGAACATAAATTCCATGTCGCTCTCGTTGCGCATAGAGTAAGGCCAGTTCTTAGTCTCAATGCTGAGATGCAAGAAGATCGTAGCATCCTCCATCAGAACCTCAAGACGGACGAGCTTCTGTCTCTGGCCGACCTTAGCAAGCTTCACATGCGTCGTTCCGAGATCTGAGATTGTGAACGGCGAAGACCATTGGTTGTTCAAGCCAGGGAAGCAAAGGCACAGCTGCTTAACCGCCGACTTCTGAAGGAAGTGAAGAGCTTTCAATTCTCCCGGCTTCAGAGTCATGAGCTCCGACGATCCAGGTTCCCTGGCACTGATCTCCTCGCTCATGCGATTCTTCAGCACAAATCTCGGAGCAAGCGTAACCACCTTGGTCATCTTGTATTTCCCGTCTCCGTTCTCGATGCTGATTCCAACGTGTATCTCAGTATTCTGAGTTGCCGATGGTAGAACCACATCTATCGTACTACCAATGGCGTCGAAACTTTGCGGTTTACTCCAGTTCGACTCGCCAACTTTGAGGATGACGCGGTTTCGCTGGTCGTCGCCGCTGAACGCGAACATCAGGGGTAGTGCCTTTTGTTCGTCATCGCCAAGAAGATCGCGAACAACCTTCTGGCCAGCCGCCGTGCGCGCTTGCTGTAGTAACGACTTCGCCTTGATGTTGATATCCAAACCTGTTTTATTCAAAATGACATAAGGACTGTAAATCGTGAGTCTAAACGCTCCACCGCCGTCTGGGATCCTGTAATAATGCAATTGAAGATTGAGCGGGAGACCCTCGTTGTCCTTGCAAACAAGTGTCGTCTCTTTTCGGAAATCGTCAGAATCATTAGAGTTAATAATGGCAAACTCGCTGGCTTTGAAAACAGTGTCTTGCATATCGATGCTCAAAAGTAATAAATGGGATAGTTCGACAACGTGCACAGGGCTGAGGCCACCCTTTCGAAGGAAGTTCGTCCAGTCCTTCTTTGTGTTTTTGTCGTAAATGCGATATTTGAAATCGTAAGGCAGCAAATTCTCCAACTCGATCGGAGCCGAGAGGCGAATTCTCATGTAAGGATATATACTATGGGGTGTTAGGTAAGGCATAAAGAAGACTCGAACAGGGTACTTACTTGCAAAGAGGATTACTCTTATCGTACACTGCATTCATTTGGAAATAAAACGGGGGAGTCTTGCTATCACTCTCTCCCTTGCAAGTCATCGTCCTGGTCGGGCGCCTCAGAAGGTCGCGCCACCACAATGACTCTGTTGACCAGGAATACCCGAATCCTTGGTCTGGTCGTACAAGAAGCTGCTTCAAATATGCAGCTCCGACTGGCGCCGGTTTACTCTCTCCCGGTGGAATCTTCTCGATCTTGAGAAGATGGCCTTCCTGGGCATCAAACACACCTAGCTCGACGGGGATTTGAGTGTTGTTCTCCACCAGTAACGGCGATCTGAAAGTGATATACTTGACATTGTCCTCTCCGAGCTTGATTTCCACGAGCAGGCGATGCAGAATATTATCCACCCGCGGCTTCAGGTTGTAGAGGAACTCTCCCTCACGACTAACGGGAATCTTGTCAATGCTTTGGAAGCTGCTTCCTTCGAGCACCACCCCGACAATCGCAGGTTTGATATCAGTCGACAAATTTTCTCTCATCTTCTCCCAGTTCTCGAATTGCCATGGGGCTTCCTCGCCATCCTGGAGCTTTGCGGACATCGCATCCTCATCGATAGAGTCCGATTCAGCCCAGACATTCATCTCGAATCCCGTGTAATTTCTAATGCGGTACGGCGTATCAACACCGCGAGGTTTCGATAGGACATCGTCATCGGACCTGAGGAACGTAACGGAATGAGACGCCAAAGCAATCGTGGCCGAAGTGATAGTCAATTCCATCATCTTCTTCGAGCTCAGCTCAAACGCCACGCTGGGAGGATTTAGCTTCCTCGACATACGGAAACCAAGCTGCCAAGGCTCAATCAGAGGCTCCCATGACGACTTCGAGAAGTTGTAAACATTGACAAACATGTCAATGGTCGTCCCAGCAGCGAGATCGCTCGACCAGTCTTTGGCACTGGCTGTGAAGTTGTTGACGCTCAGGTCAAGAATTGGCAGTTCGTGCACATCACCTAAAAGGACAACTCTTAGCCCCTCAAGAGTGGCCGTTAGCTCTTCACGCTTTGGCGGACCAGCCTTGGTCACGGCACTGGGCGCGTCGCCGTCAAGCTGGCCTTGACCTGCGATGGACTTCGCGCGCTTCGCCAGCGTCGACGTCGCACGGCCACTTGCCGTACGTTGCTTTAGACTACTATTGGGACGACCACCCTTGAGCTGGTTTGCCTTTTTGGCTGAAGGTGTCTCCTGCTGGGGTTTTGGTTCACCGCCAGACAATTCCGATGCCTTGCCGAAAATTTGTACGGCAAGGAGGATATCACGGAGCGACAATCGGAGAACCAAGGGCTGGATGTCGATGTGGATACTAGAAACCTGAGGTTGCGAGGTGTCCATAGACATCGTCAAGTTGAAGTCATCGAGAATGCGAAGGCGTGTGTCTTCAAAGCGATCCATCCTGCAAAGGAACATACCCATCTCCGATACTTGAAGGGTCAGAGCATGCTGCTTAGACATGAGTATTTGCTTCGTCCCCAGCACAATGGCCTCAGAGCTGGCGCTGATCGGGTTTGCAATCAAAATGATCTGGGCATCAACAATATTGACCCTGAAGGAAATCGTCATTTCGTTGCTATCCTGTATCTGAGGCGTTTTCTTTCCAGAGCTAGCCCGCCTCTCCGACTTTGGACGCTGACTTATATGCCGCGAAGAAACCTCAGTCTCGGCCTCCGAGCTCTCATTCGATTCCTCCATGATGTCTTGCACGGCATCAGAAACCGCAGACTCGGCAATTGCAAGTCCATGGGTAATCCACGACTGGATGGCAAATAGATGATCCAGAGCAAGAATGACTCGGGGACTGTCAATCGCAGCCATGGCGATGACATTTCGTTCTTTCCCACCAGAAATTGTAACGCTCGCCATAAATTGCTGGACATCCTTGTTCAACGAGGTCATAACGTTCTTGTATCTGTTGGTTTCGCTGCTTCTGCTGTCTTGGATCGTGAACGATTGGATTGTGAGTTCAGATTCCAGAGATCCATCCGTGACCATCGAAAGCTTCACCGTGGTATCATCCAGAGAAAACTTGGACAAGCTAGCTGCCTGGATATCGGCGACGGGCTCATCCTCTTCGGCGCGAATCATCTCCAAACCAACGCTGGGTACTTTGAAACCGAAGTCTAATTTTACCCAGCTCTCAGAGTCAATGTTAAGCTCTGGACCAAGGTCGACGGACTTCTTGTTATCATTGTCGTTGCTAGCAAAGTCGTGATCCGTATCAGCATACTGAGTGAGCCTATTGGGTAGCTCGTCAATCGTCTCCTGTTCAATGGCATCCTCATCGGCAGCAAAAGCAGCAGGGATCGTTCGTGCCAGTTCTAACAGGAACCTCAATTGAAATTGTGTGATTCGCAAGTTGAGCTCGGTCATATGGCCATCGATTTCGAGGTCCGGTCTCTTGACTCCCTGCAAATGCTCGGCATATGTGATTGCAAAGCCAAGATCAACTTGATCAATCAGCTCCAGCTCCTCGGACCGATCTTCCCCGTAGTGGAAGTCGGAGGTCAACCTAATATTTCTAATACCGGCCGAAATCTTCATCCCAATAGGCGAGTAGACAGAGTCGTCGAGCGGAACAAACTTGTTCTGGGCGTAGATCTCTCCAAGATACGCGGTCACAACGTCTCGGCGTGATATGCCCGACTCCATAACGCGAGGGAAGACAATAATTGGCGTCTTAACCGTAATATTGAAATGAATCTTGTTGGCATTCTGTTGAATCTGGGATGCCTGGTTCGCCGCTGCCTGGCGAGCAGCATTGAAGATTGCCTGCATCTTCCCGAACTTGACGAGGAAGTTGAGAATCTTGCGGAATGGCTCAGAGATGAAGTTAACCTTCACCGATCCAGCTTGGAGGCCAAAGGAAGAGTCGTAGCCTGGGTACGTTTTTTCATTGTTAGGGTCAAAGGTCTCATAGCTGAAATCAGCCAAGTCTTGACCTTGGATAGACACCAATTCACGCATCTCAAGCGGTGCACCCTGATCGATGTCGTCCAACAGCGACAGGTTGCCGAGTTTACCACCAATTCGCATTGTCTGACCCATTAGGAACAATCCCAAGTCGCCAGCCATCAGACTTAGCGTTGCAAGCCTGATTCCATCATTGTTGAGGACCAGCGACACCTTCTTAAGGCTGATTTGTATCCTGATCTTCTCTGGGTCTGCTGGGTTTTGGGGTGTGGCAACAACTTCATCTTCCTCCGATTCATCTTCCGACTCTATGGCTGGTTTTTGATTCGGATCATTTCCGTTGGGGTTCGTAAAGGTTATAAGGATAAAGTCCAGCAATGTGAGTAGTGTTCTCCTCGTGACAATTAAGTTGATCGTCGATATCGCAATGTCAAGGTTCGTTTCAATCCCCGAATACTTGGTCATAAACTCGGGCGACTCCCTCCTGATCCGGGCATATTTGACATGGACGAGGGCCTTCTCTGCACTGCCTCCCTCTGCGCCATCCCCTGATGATATTAGACGTTTGAACTCAGGCAGAGGGTCCTTTTCCACATGATCATCCAGCGAAAGAGATTGAAGGGCAACTTCTGCCGTAATATCAAATGGTCTGACCGTTACGTCGACACTGAAGTCCTCCGCAACAAGCTCTACGAGTAACTGATCGGGTTTGACGCCATTCGGGTCGCTTCGATACAGGGAGCCCTGGAGCCGGCCGATACTGAATGATAACTCGAAAGTCCGCTGTGCGAGCTTGAGGTCTTCGTCAGTTTGTCCGATGGAAGCATCTTGGAACACAGCTTCTTCGTCGTCATCAATATCAGATTCTTCGATGACAACAGCCTGCTGAGCCGCAAATGGGAAGGAGTTTGACTGTCGGTGAGATTTTCGGCGCTGGGATAGAGAACTCTGTGCGCGTGGACGCTTGGCATCCTTCGTCGTTGCTGAGATGCGAGCAGGTTCTATTGCCTTATCTAGTACTTCTTGCTCGTCTTCAAACTTGGGAATAGCCACGTTGACAAGACGCATAAAGCTCTTCCACTTGGCATCGGACGCCGAAGCATGGAGAACTGGTAAGTGTCCAGATATTCGTATTTTGGGGATATTCGGCGTCTTTGGTACAATGGATAATTGTAGCGTGAATTGGACGTTGATGCGATCAACAACATGGAATCCCTTATCTCCAGTATCTCCCAGGCGCGCCCTGGTCTCTGCCACTGACGGGCCAATGAGAACCTGGGTTGCTTCGAGCTTCAGCTGGAATTTGTCGTACATCAGGCCTTCCAATCGCTTCAGATCATCCTCGGTATACGTCTGGTTATGCTTAGAGTGTATATCTTGGATGGTCTCTTTATCGACCAACTCGCTGTTGACGCTGATGTGACCAGCATCGACAATCAAGCACGTGGTCCTTTCGGACTCAATATCTTCAGGAACAATGATTAAAGGTGCCTGCAAGTCCAGCTTGGCATTTATCGTCTTGTGCTCCTCGAGAGCAAATTCCAAGCCGGCCCGTGTCTGTTGTCTAATGCTCTCTACCGTAGCACCTGCGGTATCCATAAGAGCGTATATGGAGTCCATGTGTCGCTCCGGTGGCCTGAAGAATTTAACGACCTCCACGATAAAATTAGGATTATAAATGATCTCCATAGACTTCAATTTTGCCGTTATCGCTAAGTCGGCACTTTCGTCTAGAGGGTGCTGTTCGAATTGAAACTGGAAGAACGGCTCGACGGCAGATTCAGGCTCAAACTTAGTTAAGCTGGTGTCGTCGTCGGTTGATGGCGAATCCTTCACTCTTATTATTTGTGGGTAGAAACTGTTCGCAGTAGTTCCATCGTTGAGACGAAGGCCTCCTAAGCTTACGTCGGCAAGGAAGGAGTCAGGCCGTTGTAAAATTTTGGCACTGAAAGAATCAAAGAACAGACTGAGGACCTCCACGGCCGTATTATGGGAGTCCCGCTTTAGTGTAAAACTACCCAACTTAAGATCCGCTTCGATTTGGAGCTTAACGGTCTCTCGGGGTAAATCAACGCTTTGCGCAATTGCATTTTTCTCGTCCCAATCGATAGCCTTGTACAGTTCCTCGCGTTGTTCTTCCGTCATCGTTGTCGTCTCGTCCTCTTCTGCCTCCTCAGGCTTCGAACCCCAAGCCCATGCCACCCATCCTTGAGGCTTTGGAGGCGGAGCTTTCTTGACGCCAATGTTTTCTTTCTTCAGTTGATTTCTAGCGAGGGACCTCCAGAACCTCAGGTCTTCATATGACAGTTTCCATTCGAGATTATTGAGGTCTTCAGTCTCGGTAGGAGTCATCGGCTGATCCCCCTTCTTCTTCTTAAATAACTCGATATAACGGATTCTGTCATCTCTTCGCTCGCGGAAGTAATCCCAGGACCACCGCCGATTTCTCTCGTGTATCTTGCTCAACACTGCGTCTGCAGCAAATCGCAACCAGGCACGAGGGTCCTCTTTGGGAGATACTCCCTTAGGCTGTAACTTCTTGTATTCCTGGTGCCGTATGAAATAATGGAACAGATCGACCATCATGAGGGCATCTCTGTACTGGTCATCGTCCAGAACCAGCCCAATCTCGTCGAAGAGCAAGCCAGCTTTGATCTTTGGCCTGGTGATCTCGCCAGACGTGTCCATCTCGATCTTTGCGCGACCACTGACGGGCTTCAATATGAACTGATGCTCAGTGTCGTCGCTCTGCTCGCCCTTGACGATCAACTTTTGGAATTGCTCCATCATCTCCTCATGGGACAAGACTTCGGCATCCTCAGGAACCGAGGCTTCTCTCCCGGTGCCCATCAGCTTTGTATCTGTATTAAAGTACACAGCAAGAGCCTCCAAGGTAGCGAGTTTATGCGCAACACCAACTGAGTTTTGTATGTATGTTGGGTTCCATTCTCCGTCGGTGCTTACAGCGCTGAATCCCTCGAGTGTAACACCGAGCGCAAATGGATGCCCGGGAGCAGATATCGAATCTTCGTATCGGACGTGTATGTTCTTCACGGTGATTTGTAGATTGTTCACAATAGCCGAAACCAAGCTCTCCGTGAAGCTCTGGCTCTTCTTCTGCTCCTCCTGGCTTAGGCCTTCATCGTTCCTCTCTTTGAGGATGTCCGCACTGTCGAGCTTCTCTATTTTCACGGCCTGTTGCCTTCGCTCTTCCTCTTCCTCGTCGTATTCCGCATCCTCCTTCGGCGCCGCCAGCAGGTATACGTCTTCAATGAACACCTTGACGGGTTGACCGCGGAGATTCGACCATGGTATCGTTAACGTCAAGGATCCGAGATGTCCCTCGACCACATTTATCGGCAATTTCAGCTGGTCCAGAGCTTCTCGCCTGAGCTCCAAGTTGTGCAGCTTGACATCTCCCGACCAGATCCCGACTTTCAGTTGTCCTGGGTCAAAGTTCCGAATGTACATGCCCAGGAACCGATTGAGGAGACCGGCCACCAAGCCTTCCAACATCCTGTCTT
Organism: Pseudogymnoascus sp. VKM F-4517 (FW-2822); assembly: GCA_000750875.1. Lineage (NCBI taxonomy): Eukaryota > Fungi > Ascomycota > Leotiomycetes > Thelebolales > Thelebolaceae > Pseudogymnoascus > Pseudogymnoascus sp. VKM F-4517 (FW-2822). Next base: position 27,186 of record JPKA01001198.1, read on the forward strand.
ATTGGTGCCGTAACCCGGGCAGGGACAAATCGTAGGGTTGTTTTTTGTGGGGTCGCAGCTGATGTCGTCTTGGGGTTCTCGGGAACGGCAGTCGCGTGGGGTCTTCGTGAAGGGATATCGGCTTCAATTGCCTCGCGTCTGGTTAATTCACCCTCGAGGGCTTCGTGGGATGATCAGTTCATCAGGTGCTGAGGTGTTGGGAGTATCGCGACCCCTCTTTTGGAGCTAGACTCGGGATGACGATCTCGAGGCGCTTTCACAGGCAATGGGGACCGCTTAATGAGCAAGAAAAGCACACAGGGACCTCCGCAACAAAGTCTAGAGTGTGTTTGTTGTTTTTGAGGATATTAGCGTCGCGTTGGTAGAGTAAATTCGTGATCGTGAGCGACGTAGGTAAATTGTTGACTTGCGTGGATGGGACTCGACGTTGTTGGCAGTACCAAGGTACTCTCCGCCCCGTGCTTGTTACTTGTTACTGCGCGGTACACGGTTAACTGGTGTACGTTGGATTCTCATGTGGCTCCTGCTGCCCCAGGCACTCATAAGCATTTTAGTTGTGGTCCCTGAAATTCGCTTCTATCCTGCTTTGGTCGACTATCAAAATATGTATGACGTAGACACATGAAGCTTGGGCCACTCGGGCGACAACTCCAACATTATGTCGTAGGGTACCACCGATGAGAACATCATCTTTCCCCCATCCTCCAGGAAATATATAGCTTAGTTCTTTACAAAGTTTCATCTCAAATCTCTTGGTTATATATATAATTTAAGAGCTCTTCAAGATACCAATTCACTTTGAGTGTGCACAGTTTGAAGCTTGTACACTTTTTCCCGCAATACTCTCGATAACGTAGCACATAGTGGGCGGGGTACGATAAGAGCATCATCGCAAGCTTCCGCCCCTCAATATGATCCGCTCCACCACCGCAGCACGCCCGCTTTCTCGAGGCCTCGCAAATGTAATTTCCGCGAGAGCTGGCTACGGCCCTACTATACGCAAAGTCAGCGTTACAACACAATTCCACTCTTTGGCAGCGAAGAGGCCGCAGGTCGCCTCACCACCGCAGTTCCGGCCAGTCCATATCATCCCCCAGTTGCGCTATGTGACGAAGACGGGAGTCCCGAAACATGATAAGATAGATGTGGAGGCTGAGAAAAAAATAGCGTCGGCGAAGCTGGAAAGCAACCCCGAGGCCGTGACGACCGATTCAAGCGTGCGCCAGGTCTTTGAGTCCAGCCAGGCCCCGGCTGAAGAGGACAATGAGGTGCTTAGGGGGGTCAAAGATGATTTTGTAAGTTTGAACCTGGTGTCTTTGGCCGGCTTAAGAACGGAATACCACTCTGGAATATTATCTAATTTCCATAGCAAACGATCAAAGACTCCTTCGCTCTCCGTGAGGTGCCTCGAGAATCGTACTACCTAGGAGCTGCTGGAACACTCCCTTACATGGCCACCTCTCTCGCCACGCTATATCTGAGCTACGGCATAAACCATGTCCCAACAGGGTCGAGCTTATTTTTCCCACTCGAAACTGCTCAACACTACTTGTCAATTCTAGAGCCAATCCAGATCGGCTACGGTGCCGTGGTAAGTACTGTCCAGAAGACGACTATACTTCAAGTCCCGCCCCATCTAATATTTCCCAGATTCTTTCGTTCCTTGGTGCAATCCACTGGGGTCTAGAGTATGCCGGGTACGGCGGGCATCAAGGAATGCGCCGGTTTGCCATTGGATGTGCTATGCCCGCCATAGCCTGGCCAACCATGCTCATGCCGCTTGAGCCAGCCCTTATAACTCAATTCATCGCCTTCACTGGACTCTACTTTGTCGATTCCCGACAAGGTGTCCGCGGCTTTGCTCCGCCATGGTACCCAACGTACCGCTTCGTGCTTACCTTCATCGTGGGCATCAGCATCGTTGCCAGCTTGATTGGGCGCGGGCAGGTGCAGTTTGTGGGATCGGGAAAGCCGACGCGCGCTGAGAAGTTGAGGGAGTTGAGTGAGATTCAGCCGCAGGTGAGGAAGGAGGAGGAGGAAGTTAAGAGCCAGAGAAGGGCTGCTGAAGCTGCCGAGGAGGAGAGGAAGAATAATGAGAGCAAGAGCGCCAATAATGGGAAGAATGGGGAGATCAAGACCGAGAAGAAGTAAAATAATGGTTGAGGTGGTGGAAAATCGGTGTTTCTAGTAACAGGACGACGGAGTTTGTCGACTGTCTGGCTTGAACTGTACATCACTGTAACAGTTCTAATACTTAGCACTCTCACTCGTTCTATAGGTGCGCTCGCTCACTGTGTGAAATGCCCTGTTTTTGTCTTAGTTACCAAAATATGCACCTTCTCAGACAACACTTGATTTCTCTGCACCTTAAATTGAATTTAAAGGACCAAAATGTTAAAAACTCTGCTCTAAAGAGACGGGATTAATGTGACAAACCTTCGGAGTTCGTAGATTTCGCGTGTCCAAGGTCGATTTTAAGTATCATCTGTGGCTTAGACACTTAGCGCGCATCCCAAGCTTAGCCGCGTATCCATGCCTCTACGAACATAGTTCTCCTCCATACACCTCCAAAAAGAACACAAAAGCAACACCAATGCATCTCTATGCGGCATTACCGGTAACCTGTCTATCCCCCTTAATTAGGGGTTATCAAAAAGAGAGCTAGTAGCACCCTACCATGGACCCCCCAGTACCAGCCAGCCCACCCGAACACCCCAACTCCGTCCTCTTCCGCGCCTCAAAACTCGGCCAGCAAGACCTCGTCCTCACCCTCCTCCAACAAGGCGTTAAGCCAGATAACAGTCAATACGAGAAAACAAGGCACACAGCCCTAACTATCGCCTGCGACCAGGGTCACGAGGGCATAGCCAAACTCCTCCTCGACCACGGAGCGGATCCCAATGCCAAAAACAACTCCTCCGAACGCTCGCCCCTTTCCTGGGCCGCAGGCAGCGGCCACGCAGCCGTAATCAGGCTCCTCATCTCTCTCGGCGCCGAACCAAATGGTCTAGAAGAGGACGGCCGCCTAACGCCCCTAGCCGTCGCCGCGGTGCGGGGTCATGAGGACGCCGTGTGGGCGTTACTAGACGGCGGGGGGGAGGAGATCGATATAGACCGCAAAGGCCGCGCTAATGGACGCACCGTATTATCCCACTCCGCGGAAGACGGGCAGGAGGTGATCGTTAAGCGGTTGATTGAGAGAGGCGCGGAGGTGGAGCAGAGGGATAGCCGTGGGAAGACGCCGTTGTCGTGGGCTGCGCAGAGGGGGCGGACGGTTACTGCGAGGCTTTTGTTGGCGGTGGGTGCGGATCAGGATTCGGTGGATGGGAAGTATTGTGTCTTTGTTGAGTCGCCGGGGGGCCGGACGCCGTTGCTATATGCTGCTGATGAGGGGCATGAGGATGTAGTGTCCCTCCTCCTTCAAAGGGGGGCGAATCCCGATCTTTGCGATGGCGGGAACTGGAGTCCCCTGGGCAAAGCGGTGGTTAAGGGGCATGTTGGGGTGGTCAGGGTTTTGCTGGAGGAGGGGGGAGCTGATCCGGGGGTTGGGCAGATTTTTGGGCGTTCATTGCTAGAATTTGCGGACCAGGTGTGGGAGCCGGAAAATGAGAGGAGGAGTAGGTATGAGGAGATTGTCCCGCTGCTTAAGAAGTGGTCAAGGAATATGGAGCCTGAGCCAGCGAGGAGGTTTTGGGATGGGCTTTATGGGTTGTGGAGATGATACTGGTGTAGTCATTAGAATGTTATGGCCGTGGTAGTGGAGCTTTAACTTTTGATTGGGACACGAATTCATTGAGTAAGTGGACGGATTCGGTCCCGTGGCCAAGTCTCAGCGCAAGGTTCGACAACAACAAGGCTATGGTGGGGATTGGCGGTCTATTCAGCTACCAAACTCGGACCACATTGTTAGGCGTGCTTCGATTGTCTTCCGGACGATTTTGCCTTCACTTCCTACCTTCCCTCCATTACTCTTCTCAACAACATCATCCTGACTACCTGCTTCTGTCCGAAAGTTTAATTGTCTTCATCACCTAGATGGCCATCCTCCCAGTCGCTAAGAGGGAAGAACTCAACGACCTCTGGGGGGTGGGTCTCATTCCCAACTACGCTCCCTCCGTAGTAAAGGTACCCTTCTACTTCTGGTGTATCAATTAATGTGAGCACTTCAGTCTGGTTTCCCATAACCCAAGCCTGTAATAAACGTATTAGTGGTATCTCTGAAGATGTCTTCTTAGAAGATAAAAACTCACAGAGTTCATGCCCCACAGCATGTGAGGTAAAATATGGCAGTGAATCATCCAAACACCTGGGTGATCAATCCTAAGTCTCCAAGCCCTCCATGCTGTGAGTGTTCCAGGCGGTGCTTGTCCGCCATACATGTAAATATTTGTTGTACTATTCCAAGATTAGTGTTGATGTTCTCGGTAAGGCTCTCGCCCAGTGCCCCCAGACGTCCTTCTGGGAGCTACTGAAATTTGGAAGACACATACTCTCTCTTGATGGGGTGTCCCGTAGACGTACGCCATTTTGCTTCATTTTCCTCGCGATTGTATACACCCTCTCCGGAACCCAAATCCCAGTAATGGGCTCCATGAGCATGCCATGGATGTGTCTCTGTTGTACCAAACGCAGTCCCAGTGCTTTGGACCACAATCTCAATCACCTCTCCCATAACTGCTGGAAAAGCGTAAGTGACTGGGTCTAAACCATCATGCTGAAGAGCACGCTCCATAGACGGCCAGTTGGAGCCGCCATCCTTGTAGAGGCTGACAAGAAAAGGCTCATGCACAAATTCTTCCTTCCAGGGTTGGCCATTTATTTTGTAGAGTAAGCCATAGTTCGGAAAATCTAGAAAAGAAGTGATATTAACTCTTCGAGTCACTTCCTCTGCGGTAGGGAAATCAAGTGCGTTAATTGATGCAGCAGGGTTTCGTGAATCATTGTAGGGGCGAAGCGAGTACTCTAGCCAATTAGGGTCTGTCTGTGGTAAGGTGATGGGAGGCGAAGCTGGTGGATAGACTGGAGGAGAGGACTCAGTATGCGGAGGACCGTAGTTAAGGACTATAAACGACTGGGTAGTATTTCCAAATTCGCGACTCTCTAGTTGTATATAGTAGTATTGCTTGTCTGGCGTTTCAAGGGTATTGAGAAGGAAACTGTATCGTTGGCCTGGGCTAACTTGCATAAGTGAAGCCTCATGCCTTTCAGTGTAGGCCCTATTCATTCATTGTTAGTTTCATTAGCAAACGAGAGGATATAAGGAGATATACCCATCAGCTTCGATCACTTCAAGAGTATCATGGCCCTCGATAGCTAGAAGATTAAATGATAAGCCAGTTCCGCCAATAAGCCTTACTCTGTAAGTTTTCCCAGGTTCAACATCAAGAACAGACAATGAATCATTGCATGGCTTGCCAAGTTCTGATGAAACAATACCACCTCCTTTCCCGTTAATAAGTACCATTTCTTGAGACCCTGTATATGCTATAGGGACAGCTAGCAATTTTTCTTCTAGAACTTCATCGCTATACTCGAAGACATCTTGTAAGAAAATAATAAGGTCATCATCGTAGTCGTACGGGGGGTTATGTTTATCCTCAATCTGTGGTGTATTAGTACAGGAAAAGAAGCACCAACTTAAGTAAATAGAAAATGTTCCTTACAATTAACGGCCCTGCAGCAGAGATAGCCTGGAGACCGACGTGCGAATGATAAAAATATGTTCCCGCATAACCAATTGGTACATGAAGCTCATAATCGAAGAAATGGTTAGGAGGAATGGGCCATTGGGCAGCCTGAGGAGTTCCATCAGAGAATGGGGCTGTTGCCATAGTAAGGCCATGCCAATGCTAATTGACAGTTAGCTGAGAGTGGCCACATAAGTCTCCATATATCTCATGGATTATCTAGATGACCATAAGGAAGCTGCGCTGGATCTTACCATCGTAAGGTTCTGATGAGGAATATCATTGTAAACTCTGATCCAAACCGTCTTGCCTTCTGTGAATCGGAGGGTCGGCCCAGGACTGGTGCCGTTGACAACCAGAACATCTTTCACTGGCACACAAGACTGTTTTTTTCCCTCCTCTTCGGTGACTCGGAGAACAGCATCCGGGATAAAATGTTCATTGTGAGTCGCTGCGGAGGCCACTCCAATCAACCCTGCCGTGAGGACAGGTATAAATGGGAGGAAGAAACGCATCTTCAAACTTCAAATAAATATGGTATGAGAGAATTTGAGAAGGTTTGAGCGGATATAAAGTGCAGTGCAACATATCAAGACTTTTATACCCTGGCCTTTCGTTTGCCTACAAGATATACCCTATCTAACTCCCGATCTCATCACTAAAAAAAACTGCACGGGTTGGGAAACAAGAAACAGTGTGCCTCGTTACAGAATCCGCTCCGAGACAGCAGTAGAGCTGAGGGTAACGCATATCCTGGCGTCTGAATGATACGCCTGTGAAGATTCCATTCAGCTTTCACGGTTCATGGGGCGATCTGCTCGTTCCAGCCCAAAAGTCCACATAGAGGCACTCGCAGCTCCTCTGGCCTTGCCGATCCTTACTTCATTGCGACCGGCCAATCACAGCTAACATCATTTCTCGATCGTCACCCGAGCGCTGACCGCCGTCAGAGTGTCAAGCAATGCATGATTCCGGAATGGGGTAGTGAGCAGGTAGCAAACGGTGGATCTACTTGCATTCACCGTTCCACGACACTTACGGTGAAACCAATACGACAGAGAAGGCTCTCTATTGTCAATCTTTGACTGAGACTCAGCCCCAACGCGCCACAGATAGATCTAACGGGGACCCGATTCGATAAGATAGGAGCTGAAGCTGTTCCATCTAACCCTGAATAGTGAAGATGACCAAGTGTGAGACTGAGACAATCGCACCAAACTCAATGAACAAGGACGACGGGTGACGGGCGTGCTTCCCGCGCTGGCGGATAATTTATATGGGAACAGGCATACTAAATGACGAACCCTCAATTTTGCGAACATTTGGATTCTATAACTTTTTTTTATTCGTTGTTGCCTGGTTGCACCGTAGTTGTGAAGCTGATCCGGGCCTTAAGAAGGTCGACAGACCCGACCGGTCTCAGGTTTTGACTTGTAGAGTCAGCGCCGCTCTTTATGCTGTGATAGCTTAAAATCTTTTGACGTTGATTTGGTCTTGTTCGGGCCATTAGCCACCTATAGTTAGTGACCAGCTTTCATTTCAAAATGAGGAGCTGAAATGGGTATAATATACAACATAGGGAGCAGTGAATGTTTATCACAGCCGGGACAGACGGATCCTACCCACTACTCTTGTGACTCTAATTTGACGAAAGCGCCATCTGCGATGCTCTTGTCGAGCGGCTGGTGATCTATAATCGTGAGTCTTTTCATACATTGAGAAGAGCCATTTCAATTCCACGCTTGCCCTCAGCCCACTTTTTCGGCCGGTGCCACACACTATTTCGTGGAGAGCTGCCCTTCACACCGGTTCGGCCCGCTTCGATCCCTGCGTCGGATGTGAAGTTAGTTACCTGACGAGCAGCGACACCAATGCGACCAACGCTAACCACCAATATAAATTTCCACAACCTGCGCTTATGTCCGCGCCACGGCTACTTTCCAGCGCAAAAAGCTGGGCTCAGGCCTGAGCAGGCCTGAGCAAAAGCGGCGGAACGTCATAGTCCTGTTCGGGATGGGAAGGGTCGAGAGTCCGGTTGTAGAACAACCACAACAAGCCTCGTACTAATAGTTTTGGCCTCGGTACCCTTTTATTACCACTTGCGCTCATGACAGCATCATACAAACACCATGTCCATCGACGAAGTCTTAGAAAAGGCCGTTCAAGATGGCGCCATTCTTGGGGCCGTAATGCTTGCCACAAATGCCCCCGGTAATACCTGACGACCTGTACTTTGTACAAGGGGGCAAATTTAGCAGTTGTGACGCTACGTTCTGTCTTCCCACCCCACTCCGCCCGAGCAGTTGGAGTGGTAAAGTGAAACATTTTCAAACTCCTGGGAATTTCTCGGGCCACCTTTTTCCCCAAGGCAAACCCGGCGCTGGAGGGCCAGGTGTGTGACATGAGCGTTCGCGACGACGACACAGGGGCGCTGAGTGCTGCGCTTCCGGGACTGCCATACTTTGGGGATTTGAAGGACTGTCTTGGCGGATAGGGAGCGTACGCGGACCCGACAGACTATCTCAAGGTCATGCGGTCGATCCTGCTCGATGACGGGGTACTGCTCAAGAGCGAGACAGCTGCCTTGATGTTCCAGCTACAGATGCTCCAGCCACAGTTGCCGACGGATGCGGCGAGGGCGGGGCTCAGAAAGGCCTTGGAAGACTATCTCAAGGTCATGCGGTCGATCCTGTTCGATGACGGGGTACTGCTCAAGAGCGACACAACTGCCTTGATGTTCCAGCTACAGATACTCCAGCCACAGTTGCCGACGGATGCGGCGAGGGCGGGGCTCAGAAAGGCCTTGGAAGACCCGAGCCGGGCTGTTGGCATCTTTTCTGGGCCCAATGAGTATGGCTGGGCTTTTGGCGGCATTCTTGGCATCCTATGCGCAACCGAGGATGCTTGATTTGGTCCGCCGCGGCCAATCTGTTCTGGGTACGTTCAATTCTCTCTACGAAGCAAACCAGCTAACGTAGGCAGTTTATCGATCGCCCGGCTGGACTGTGTGGTATTTGGGGAACGCGGGTTATACGTCCTAATGACCAGAAGGTGGAGCCGCTCATTAGTGTATATGAGAAACACATGCACGCTCTTGGAGCCAAAGCAAAGGCAAAGGCATAGAAGTGATAAAATAATAGATAAGTTGTGAGGACATTATATAAATACCAACACCTACAGAGTTAGTAAAGTTAGCTTATAAAGTAACTACATTAGACACATACGGTTGCCTTCCTGCTCACTTGAACTATCTATTCAGCATCACATCTCTATCGCCTCTAATTACCGCTAGGTATCACCCCTCACTGCAAAGTAAATTCCACACAACCATCTTAGATGACCACCCTCCCTCGTCCGTGACATTCTCACTTAGCTGGCCGGTTAGTATTAATGCCCTTCAAAATCTCCGCAGCGCCCCCTTCCACCAGTCTTGCAGCCAATTCCTCCCCCAGCGCCGTCGCCTCATCGTCACTCCGCACCACTTTCTCAACATCATCCTTCACACACTGCACCCCATCAACACTAACAACCACAGCCCTCATCCTCAAAACCCCCTTCCCCTCCGCCCACTCCGTCTCCACCCCAATCGGAACACTACACCCCCCCTCAAGCCTCCTCATCAATGCCCTCTCCGCACCACAAGCCCACCCCGACCTCTCATCCCTCAACCCCCCCAACAACCCCCTCACCACCCCATCCCCACTCCTAATCTCCAACCCC
>JPKA01001202.1:0-23376 GCA_000750875.1 Pseudogymnoascus sp. VKM F-4517 (FW-2822)
CACGGACCGAATTACGGGCGCTGTGTCAGGCGTTGTCGTCGAGGTCCAAGGCATCGATAAAATCATTAAGACCAAAGCTGTGATCCTTGCCGCGGGCGGTTTCGAAGCCAACCCCCGCATGCGCTCCCAATATCTCGGTCCGGGCTGGGACCTGGCACGCGTACGCGGCACACCATACAATACTGGCGATGCTCTCGAATTCGCAATGCGCGATGTGAACGCCAAGCAGGCCGGAAACTGGTCCGGGTGCCATAGTACATGCTGGGATGCCAATGCACCGGCCAACAGCGGCGACCGCGCCATCTCAAACGAGTTCACTAAGAGCGGATACCCGCTAGGCCTAATGCTCAACAACGGTGGTGAGCGCTTCGTCGATGAGGGTGTTGACATGCGAAATTTCACTTACGCACGCTTTGGCCGCGCGATCCATGGGCAGCCTGACGGTGTGGCATTCCAGGTCTGGGACCAGCGCATGATTCCGTGGCTGCGAGACGAGGAATACCGTGACGCGGTAGTGGAGAAAATCTGGGGTTTGACGGTTGAAGAGTTGGCGGAAAATTGTGCGCAGCGTGGGCTGAACGACCCAGCGACTTTTATCTCGACTATCAAGGAATATAACTCGGCTGTCTACGCGTCCCAGAAAGAGAATCCAAGCTTGGTTTGGGACCCCGCTGTCAAAGACGGTCTCTCGACGCAGAGTTCTGCGGTGAAGTTGTCGCTACCCAAGTCGAACTGGGCACTCCCTGTTGACCAAGGTCCATTCATGGCGGTTAAGGTATGCTGCGGTATCACATTCACATTTGGGGGGCTGTCGGTCAACCCAGCTAGCACGGCTGTCATCTCGCAATCGGGGCGTGAGGTCGAGGGACTCTTCTGCGTAGGCGAGATGTTGGGAGGCCTGTTTTATGGCAATTATCCTGGTGGCAGTGGTTTGACGAGCGGTGCTGTGTTTGGACGGAGGGCGGGTGCTGCGGCAGCTAGGATAGCTGGTGCGAAGGGGGTGGTGGCGACTGAGGTGAGTTTCTCGTCGCGGTTATAGGTTTGTAGACTCTTGCATGTGGTAAATATATATATATTTCAGCTAAATGTTATACCATTTGGATAATTTGTGGTCAATGTTTAATATCTTACTAGCATATAGCTGCAAATCGGATAAATAAACGCCGCTATTACATTACAGGTAGACTGGTGCCTAATCCAACCGATCCCACACTCAATGTTGCTCACAAACAATAGTTTCCTCGTGTTCGTTTGAGCCATACTGTTTTTTCCCGTCACTCGTTGAACAATAATATCGGAGGACCATGTCGCCTCCATCACCAGGCCTCACCCACTTCCTTGCCACCCCTTGGTGCGCCGCCCTCCTCACGTCGCCGTATACCACAATGCTCTCGTCCCCCGTCCCCAGCCGCATCCCTAATCCCAATACTGAAGGCTCAGACCTCACCCACTTCCTTGCCATCCCTTGGTGTGCCGCCCTCCTCACGTCGCCGTCTACCACAATGCTCTCGTCCCCCGTCCCCAGCCGCATCCCTAATCCCAATACTGAAGGCGCTCTATTCGCTCAAACTCTTCAGACCCCCAATACAATCTCCGCCCTGCTATCCTTCTACCGCAACTCTCCAAACACGCCAACCAAGGAGATCCACACGTTGATTACCCTCGAATACCTCCTCAACGGCTACCCGAACACCGCCCACGGCGGCATCATTACCGCCATTATAGACGAGGCGATGAGCTTCGTCCTAAAGCGCAATAAGGAGCTTGGCACGCTATCTGGCTTGGGTGATTTAGTGACGGCAGATTTGCGGGTTAAGTTTATAAGGCCGGTAAAGACACCGCAGACTGTGGTTGTTGAGGCGAGGTTGAAGGAGGTCAAGGGAAGGAAGTATGTTGTGGAAGCTGATTTAAAGGATAGTTCTGGCACGGTTCTGGCACAAGGTGAAGCACTGTGGATAGCGGTGAACGCGTCTTTATGACGTCGTGTGAGAACAAGCACAGGAGAATATAGGAATAATTGACTACCCCCTTATATCTAAACGACCGTCAGATTATCACTCGTAACATATTCAAAATCACTGGGTTTGCTGTGGGATAACGATGGCATCGTCGACGCCGGTATAGACTGGGAGTGAGTGATCTGTATAGTTGCTGAACCTGGTTCCATGTGAGGAAGGCCCGATAATACCGGAAGTCCCCGTAATACCTCAACTAAGTAATGACGTATAACCGCGTTCTATACTTTCGTACATACTGAGTACTGTACGTCCTATAGATATTATCTAGTACGGGTGTATTTTTCGGCGGATCATTTAACGCAAGATCTCCAGACTCAAGAATGTGGGGGACTCTACATCTCCACAAGTGGGGTTCCCCACTCGCAAGCAACCGAAGTATCGCCGTCCTATACCTCGTAATCATTCTGCCGTGAGAACTCCCTAGACATAGAAGAATATATAAAGACATTGGATTATCCGATGGAAGCCTGTGAAATACTCCGTATAGCCTATCAGCATGAAGCTCTCTTTGGTTGTTGCAGTTGTTGCTGCAGCTGGCTCTACAGCTAGTTCAGTTGTCTCACAACGGACCAAAGGCCAACACCACTCCATCAACTACAACCACGCACCACCCAATCTCTCAACACTTGCCAATGGCAGCTTGTTCGACACTTGGAGACCTCGAGCCCACGTTCTTCCGCCATCTGGCCAAATTGGTGACCCGTGTATGCACTACACTGATCCTAATACGGGACTATTCCACGTTGGTTGGTTGCACGGCGGTGCTTCTGGGGCCACAACTGATGACCTTGTCACCTACCGCGACCTAAATCCTGATGGACGACAATTCATAGTTGCAGGTGGAGTTAACGATCCCATCGCCGTCTTTGATGGCTCCGTGATTCCGATGGGAATTGATGGCAAGCCAACTCTGCTGTACACTTCCGTCTCCTATCTGCCAATCCAATGGACTATTCCTTATACAAGAGGAAGCGAGACGCAGTCTTTGGCAGTGTCCTATGATGGCGGACGTAACTTCACCAAACTGCGTCAAGGACCAGTTATCCCCTCCCCACCCTTCGCTGTTAACGTTACGGCTTTTCGCGATCCCTTCGTCTTTCAGAACACCAAACTAGACTCTCTCCTCGAAAGCAGCCCACAGACATGGTACACCGTCATTTCAGGAGGCGTGCACGGAGACGGCCCCTCCCAATTTCTCTACCGCCAACACGACCCCGACTTCCAATATTGGGAGTATCTCGGCGAGTGGTGGCATGAGGCAGCGAACTCAACTTGGGGAAATGGTGACTGGGCAGGCCAATGGGGTTTTAACTTTGAAGTTGGCAATATATTTAGCCTTGACAAGAATGGCTATAACGCCGAGGGCGAAGTCTTCACTACAATTGGCGCAGAATGGTCGTTTGAGCCTATTGTGCCAGAGGTCTCGGACTCGCGGCAAATGCTCTGGGCAGCAGGCAACGTGACGCTCCAAGATGGGGTGGTCAAGTTCACGCCGAACATGGCGGGCTTTTTGGACTGGGGTTCATCGGCGTATGCTGCCGCCGGGAAAGAATTGCCTGCGAATTCGCAAGCGTCAATCAAAAGCAACTCGCCAGATCGGTTCATAACATATCTGTGGCTTACTGGTGACTTTTATGCCACGCACAACTTTCCCACTCTGCAGCAGAACTGGACCGGCGCGCTTTTGCTTCCCCGGGAGCTAAGTGTTGGAACGATATCTAATGTGGTAGACAACGAGCTCCCTCGCGAGACAGGTTCATGGCGAGTTGCAAGTAGCAACCTGGGCGTCCTTGAGCTCACTACTCTAAAGCAAGAGATTGCACGAGAGACCATGGATCAATTGACGAGCGGCGCATCATTTACTGAGCCTGGTCAGACTCTGAGCTCTCCAGGACCAGTGACCTTCCAACACTGCCCAAAATCGAAATTCTACGTCATAACCGCGTCAATCTCCTTCCCATCATCAGCCCGCGGATCCGACCTTAAGGCTGGCTTCGAAGTCCTGTCCTCAGAGTTCGAGACGACCAAGATCTACTACCAATTCTCTAACGAGTCAATCATCATAGACCGCACCAATTCTAGTGCAGCGTCCTGGACGACGGACGGGATCGATGCCCGCAACGAGAGCGGTAAATTGCGTTTGTTTGATATCAAGGATCACGGCGAGGAGCGGATAGAAACACTAGAACTGACTATTGTCGTCGACAATTCGATCGTGGAAGTCCACGCTAATGGCAGATTTGCCGTAAGCACTTGGGCCCGGTTAGTAACGCCTTGGCTTATCTGCTATATGCTAAATACTGACCTCAATAGATCATGGTATGCGGCCTCGAAAGAGATTCGGTTTATTCACGACGGGGAAGGCGAGGTGGAGTTTGGAAACGTAACGATTCACGAAGGACTATTCAATGCCTGGCCAGAACGGAGTAAGTAGTATCACAGGACCAGGGTGCAAAGCGGGATGTAAATGGAAAATATAATTTGTTCTGCTTGGGGCATATATTTCCATATGCCAGTAATCATCACACCGTGAGTGAAGATAATTGGGCATCCAATCCACTCTGCCGTACACAACCTTGCAATCTATAGCGTTGTATCTATGCCGCTTCCGCCTAAGGGGTGGTATTGGGGCCAGGCAAACGTCGTCAAGGTGAGGCGAAGGGGCTTTCTGGTTAATCAGAATTCGGAAATCGCGATACTATGATCGCGTTCGTTCATGCACGTCGTCATCACTTCTTGGCTATTTGTTCGGACGGACTAGTGGAGTGAGAGCTCGCGCTCAATGGCGGGGACGGATATTGGGACGGAGACTAAAATGAAAAGGGGGAATTCTAAGTTATCTATATGTAGAACAAAATCATAAAAGTCAGCAACTAAAGCGACTTTGGTTTCTACTGAAACCACATTCCGTTCCCATTTACGTCCACGCCAACTCAGGCCCATGCACCAATTAAACTCATCCCGAATGCGCCCGCAAAAACTAACAAACAAGCCCAGACCCTCCTCCTCCCCCTCAAAACTGTCCAACTCTCATCACTCAAAAAATCCTCGCTCACCAAATCCACCAAGCTCGTAAATGTCAACAACCCAGATGAAATAGCATTCATGATGCCAACCATAAGAAGGCCGACTTGTGACCCGGGTGCGTAAAGGTTGTGTGTTCCTAGGCCTATGGCTTGGCCTATTGGCGTTCTACGGGTATATTAGCGGGTCAAAACGGGATATGGGAGGGATGGGAGAGCGCACGTGCAGCCGTAGGCGAGCGCCATGAGCCAAGGTTGTAAAGCATGTTTTCTCCAGCTTAGAGCCGCAATTCTAGACCCAAGTGCGAGACCCTCGAAAGTTTCTATTCACGGGCCATCAGTTAACGGGGCTTTCACAGCATAAAGGGCGGAAAGAGATGGAAACTTACGATGGAAAGTAATCGCAATCAAAAGCACTACAAAATCATTCCCAACAGCAACGCTGAGCGCCATCCCAATAAACACACTATGGAACAGAATCCCCATCTCTAATAGCAAACATTGCATTAGTGCTTTCTTCTGATTTTGGTTCTCGATGAGCGTCATAGTTGTATCGTTCTTAGACGACGGAGCAATATATTGATCAGACTCCCCTTCAGTTTGAGGGGGTGTATTGAGCTCTACCGTATTTGGAGCCGCGCTGTTTTTCGTCATTCTTTGGAGTTCCCTTCCTGTGCTCCTATTTCGGCCATGGATGAGTCCCTGTTCCGGCCCTGTTTGGCTGTCAGTCATGTGTCCGTGTCCTTCCCTTCCACTCTTTTCCTCCAATGGACCAGAATAGAGCAAACAAATAATACTTACGCCTATCTCCCTCTTGATTCCCAACAACAGCACCCTCTCTGGAATTCTCATTCCCATGCCTCTGCCCAACACTCTCCTCCATCATTCCCACTGGCATCGCACACCCATTCTTCCCCGGACTGAACACCATCTCCACCACAGCAATCATGAATACCGCAGCAAGAGCCAACGCCCCCGCCATAGCGGGATAATCCTGATTCCAGAAATCGGGCAAGCATGGATCTGTGAGGGAAATAAACGCCGTAGGCAACAAATGAACGAACGCCGTAGCGATTAGGACACCTGTTCCAAAATGACGCACGACGAAGAGGAAGGTGGGCGGGATGCGGAGACATGGTGCTTTTACCACGATGAGAGGGAAAGCGCAGGCTGATGATGACACGAAGAGGATGATGAACACAGCGGCAATGTGGAGGTTGAGGTTATAGTCCTCCCCATTTGAGGCCGCATCACACGATGGTTTTACATCTGCGGCTGCTTGGCGAGCGACTTGCATTCTCCTCATTAGTGAGGACCCCATATTAAATTGATGGATGGTTAACGGTGAATAATGAGCGTGTATTTTATATCTGATCTAGTGGTAAGTTAGAATAAATTATTTTGTGAGCAGATTTGCCTTTGTATAGTCATGGTCTATGTGGGAAACTTGGCAGTTTCAGGTGGACGTCAGCTCACGTACCGATCACACCGCTTTCATTTATATCATAAGGCGTAATGCATCCCTCAAATTCCCCCATAATATCAAAATTCCAAAAAATAATATTGTTTGAGGTCCACACTACGTTAGATAAACGCGGGGTCAGCCTCACCTTAATACTTCCCCCAAAAAATTCAAACTCCAATTTTAGTTCCGGGAAGTGTTCGTTGGGCTCGGCAAGTGGCGCTTCTCGGGTGCTAAAGATGCCGACAATCTACATCATAGCATGTTGCCCACGTTGCCAAGAGACAAGTACCCTAGTCAAGAGTCCAGTCAGGTTGACTTTGGTTATGTAATACGAAAATTCAGGGTTGCACGTGAGGCGACATGGGGCTTTGAGAAGATATCGTGGAGACTTCTTTGCTTGGCAAAAATTGGTTTTGAGGCATTAACTTTCAACCTCTGTAAATATCATTATAGACTATCCATCGTGGTGTTCGTTAGTTAAAGCTATTGGAGTTATTTATCCACCGACTGAACCGATTCGGTACTTGTCCTAGTACCTATACAACTTCTCACTAATATCCCCTTTCCTTAAAATCCTCTGGTTCAGCATTCTGTAGTAAAGCGCTAGGGCCACACACCCCGCTGCAACAAAGAACAACATCCCAGCATTGACCCAGTGACCAGTCGGATATCCCCTTTCCGCTTCGTCAGCAGTATAGATCCAGACACCGGTGATCTGGCCAGGAGCACCAAATGAGATGTTGAGAGCAATGGCCAGACCAGCGGCGGCAGTGGTGTGTACATTTGAGGAGAGCCAGCCAAGCAGAGGCGGAATGCAGGCAAATGCACCCGAGCAAGCGACGATCAGACAGCCGTAACGTTGCTAGTGGAGAGGTTAAATAATGGTACTGGGGCATATACTTCATACGGTACATACTTGATAGGAGGTGGCAGGGAGGAGGGCACTGGCCATGAAAGCGCATGCGCCAATGGTTGCGGCGACTGCGGAGTGTATGGCGCGGGCGTTGAAGTGATCGGCGGACCATGAGACGAGAATCGTCACAACATCTGAGTCTACAGTCAGCCATATTTTTCTTGAGTAAAGCGCTAGATATATAAGACACTTACAAGCAACAGCGTACGGCGACACAGTCATCAGCTGTGCCTCAAGGTTGGCATATCCTAGTCCGGCGGTAATACTTGGCGTAAACAAAGACAGCGACGAGAATGGAACAGAGATGCCAAAATAGATCTAAATCTGGTCAGAGGGATTCCAGCAGATGCGGGTTAAGATGCTTACCGCGTAATGAGCGTACAGGCGCCAGTCGGTCAATGTCTCCTTGGCTTGAGCCCAAGTCAAGCTTTGGCCGTGACCGTGAGAGCCTTGGATCCGGAGACGCTCGACAGCAAGGGCACGTTCTTCAACCGAGAGCCATTTGACGGTCTCGGGATAGTCGGGCAGATAGAAGAAGACAGCCACAGAGGACAAAACACTTGGAATGCCTTCAATGATAAACAGCCACCGCCAAGCAGAAAGACCGCTAGCCTGATCCATGTGACCAATAGCAAACGCCAATGCGCCACCAAATGCTCCAGCCAGGGTTGCAGATGCCAGAATAAAAGCAACTCTAATCGACCTTTCCTCAGTTCGATACCAGAATGTCAGATAATAAACCAATCCAGGGAAGAGACCTGCTTCGAAGACGCCGAGTAGAAATCGCACAGCAGTGACGGAGGCGAACGATTGGGCGCCACCAAGACCAATAGTGATGGCTCCCCAGGAGAACATGAGGAAGGCGATCCATTTGCTGGGGCTAAACTTTTTTAAGAAGTAGTTGGATGGGACTTCAAAAACGGCATAGGCGACGAGGAAGACCATGAGTGCAACCCTTTTATCTTGTTAGTGGCAGGTCATTGAATTGAAGAACATCCAGCTACTCACGTAAACTCATATGAAGTCATTCCCGTGTCCGAAAGAAGGTCGTGGTTGACGTTTGCATTTAATGTTTTGGCATTGCCTTTTCAGTCAACAAAGGATCAGAGAATAAAGATAAGGGCCTTTCACCAATATTTGACCTGTCAAGGTAACAGAGCAGGTAAATACCCGCACATAGAGGTACAATGCGCAAGTCTTGCTTGAAAACGAGTGATTTATCTTCCGCCGTTCTTGCGACAGGAGCTTCGATGACTCCAGTGGTGGCCTTCTCCTGACCATCTTCGAGACACGTGACAGTGGACTTAGGTGGGATCTCTTCCTCAACATGTGTGGCCATCCTGATAGTATTCCTCGTAAAGAGAATAAAAAAAAGTTGGAATTTAGATCAGGAATCCCCGACGATTCTAAAATGAAGGGAGTTTTGTCTTGTAATTTATCGTTCGAGGAGCTACAAGTGATGGGGTCGATCTATTACTATTTGCGGCATGACTATGTGGGGTTTGGAAAGGGACCTGCTCCGCGGTTCTTCCGTGTGGTACTGCACTTCCGCTCCCTCGCCAGGTCCGCTTCGGACTCTTCGCCGTAATTCGGCGCCATATCCCGCATCAACTGCAACGGCAAGTTTCTCGTTCATTCTGACCATCAGACAGACTACTGACGACAAGGCGATCGTAAATCTTCAATTAGTGACTCGTAGCGATTGGAAGGAGCAATGGAATTTTAATAGCGAGAGTGCGGGGATTATGGGTTACCCCGCACTCGGGGCAGCTGGATCTCCACAGACGCTGGATATGTCGGCACGACCGCCGTGCTTCCCAGGATCCATAAAGGGTAAACGGCAGTCGCACCGACATACACGCCGACATACTTGCGCCGTTTCTCCGCAATACTATAGCAATGCAGGCGTGCGACCGATGCCACCGACGAAAGTCCCGATGCGACAAGCAGCGGCCGGAATGTTCCAATTGTAAGAAGGCCAGTGTGCCTTGCGCCTATACAGACCGTAGTAGAGAGTACGGCAGAGAGCGCCTTGAGGCTATTGAGCAGCGGTTGAGACAGGCCGACGCGAAAAATAAAGCATTATCCCGTGAGCTGGTGCAACTGCGGGCTTCACAAAGCTTGTCGGAGTCAGCACCTCCAATTTCTCTTGACAGCTCGTCAGTCAACGCATCAGAAACTCCAGATCATAATGGATGCTCTAGTAGAGACGACGGGCGAAACACAGTAAATAAATCCCATTTCTACTACCCCGCTGCCTTTAGTAATCTACAGCATTATACCGTACCATATCAAGCTTAGACAGGGCTAAGTATATGATGGGTGGTAGTATATCCTTCCTATCTTCATTTGTTTTTTGCTCGCGATTTGTAGCAACTGACTAACATACTGTCCCAAGTCAAATAAACCTACCCTTCCGGCTAGCGATCTCATCAACGAAGTCTCTTTCTTAGCATCAAACGCAGCAGGAGACCGACATTTCCTCGGGTCAACAAGCGGAGTACTTTTCGCTGACCTAGTACGGGCAAGTGTGAATGTTACCGAATCGCAGTCAAAATCCCGCTACTCGAGTGGAAGAGCTGCTGATTGTGGCATATTCGAGATCCCAAGTACGCCCAAGGGCAAGGATGCAAGCCAAGTTCTCGTGCCTGAGGATCTTACTCGAAGGCTCGTCCAAAGCTATCTTGCTCATGACCACATACAGTATCCATTTTTGCTGCCTTCTTATCTATTCAGTATCGTTGATTTAATATACTCGGATACTTCATATTATGCCGAAAATGCGTATGAGGCCTTCGTCTTCGACATGGTCTTGGCCATTGCAAATGCCAATGTGTACAAATATGACTGGCAAATGCTCCCTAGTGCAGAAAGTCACCATTCGAGAGCCATGACTCGAATTGGTGACGTTTTCCAGGTTGGCGGACTCAAAAGTCTGCAGGCTATCTTATTGCTCTGTCAATATCGGACAGGGAGCTCGTTCCAGGACACGTCAGCTAGCATGTGGCATTTAGTTGGAATTGCCGTGAGAATGGCATATGAACTTGGCCTCCACCACGAGTCTGCATATTCAATCAAGAACAGAGATTCTGATGCATCATCTTCATCCTGCTTTAAAGAACAAGAGATCAGAAGACGATGCTTCTGGTCCGTCTTAGCATTGGATCGAGTTGTCAGTTTCACACTAGGACGACCACTCGCAATCAACACAGACGACATCAACATCGAACTCCCCTCTACCGAACTTGATTATGTCGTAAGAAGCGGCCTATCTGACCGTGACATTTCCTTCAATCGCACCGCCGTCTTTGTACACATAGTCCGCTATCGTCTCCTCTGCGGCAAAATAATGCGCTCCCTCCATGGCCTCAAACAACCACAACACAACGAACACGATATCTATCTCCTCCGCGACACTCTCGCCGCACATAGTCCGCTATCGTCTCCTCTGCGGCAAAATAATGCGCTCCCTCCATGACCTCAAACAACCACAACACAACGAACACGATATCTATCTCCTCCGCGACACTCTCGCCTCCCAGCTCGACGATTGGTACCGTGATACTAGCACCCTCGAGCTCCTTGACGCCGACTCTAACAGCCCCCTCCCTCAACACCGCTCTTCCTTCCTCTCTCAAGAATGGTATGAAATCATCTACAACAACGCAATCCTCATGCTCTTCCGCCCATCCCCCATGCTCTCCGATATCTCCAAGGAAACCACAACCCTGCAAAAAATCTTTGGCTCCTCCAAACAAGCCGTTCTAGGCTATGCTTCTCTCCATCGCTCACGGAAAATAAATTATTCCTGGATAACACTACATTCGGTTTTCATGGCTGGCCTCGCATATATCTACGCCGTGTCCTGCCACTTCCGCGAGCGCCGCCGCCAGTCGCCTACAGGTGCAATGCTTACCGACGACCCGACCACGATTGATATCGTAAACGACACGCGTGCATGTTCAAATGTTCTCGTTGCGGTTAGCGAACGCTGGAATGCTCTCCGACACTGTCACGAAGTCTTCGACCGCCTCTCCGATGCCGTCCTCGAAGACGCGATCAAACTTCAAACAGGAGTGGCGCGCCCTACTGCACCTATCCACTCCGTGCCAACTCCACAATCAAACACAGCCCTTGAGTCGGGGAATGGGTCGTATGTCGACAGCCAGCATTCCTACTCTAAAAATATAGGACCATCAAGCAACAGCGACAGTACTACATGGTACGACCCAGTTGACCAAGGTCAAAATTTCCACACGCAAACGTCACCGCTAGCAGTTGACAACGAATTCCGCAATTGCTTTAGTGATCTACAGCATTTGTATCATCAGCAGTATAACGGTGACCCAGTCATGCAGTTGTCGCAAGATTGGTTGGGGTATTTGGACACGTTTGATAACCTATTGCCGATGGGGGAACAGGCTGGGTTTCCTTCTGAGCACTAAACACTACTCAGTGATTAGTTTCTGAGATTGATAATGTCGTACACCATGTATTCTTATATAAATATGAGAGTGCACAATCAGAGGCTACCTAGTCTATCCTTCCCCTCTCCAAAAACTGAACCGGCACATCCACAACGCGACTGCGCAGGAACTCACCAATTCCTTTTCCCAGCCCGTCTACTCTCGAGCTACTCGCAATCCCACCATCGAGGAAATCTAATATACGACTACACATTCACCATATTAGCCAAAAAGTATCCCAACTACCACCAGCCTTCACATCATATCAACTAAAAATATAAAAGGGAACTTACAAATGCACTGCTAAAATATTCGGAAACTCGACCCTCTCTACCCTCCTCTCCTCGTTCGTATCATCATTCCTCCAGTCCGCTCCAAATAGCTCTTTCAGTGTTTTTACCGTCAGCAGCGCCTGTAACCAAGGATACTCATCCTCGCTCCGCACGAAGAATCCGACGTTGGAGTTATCAGCCTTGTCGCCTGAGCGGGCATGGACAATACTGCCGAGAGGTTCACGGCGGGTTGGGCCGAATGAGGATAGGGGGAGTGTAGAGGCAGTTTCGTAGGAAGGTCGAAGAGTCGGGTATGTTGCTGTCTTTGTGGGGGGTGCAATGGCATGGGTGTGCGAAGAGAGGGTAAAGCAGTGCGAGATGGAGGAAATGGGAAGAAGGACGGGGAAGATCTCCATGAAGGGCTTGGGGTCCATGGTGCGGAAGTCGAGGTTCATATGGTATCCTGTATACGTTAGTTCTGAGCTTTAATAATTGCAAATTGCACTATGGGAAATATCTTTGCAGGGGGGGCCGGCAAGGGTGAGGTGGGGAGAGGAAAGGCAGGGAATTAAGATCACGTACCTGGGTAACTTTGCATTCGTAATGCATAAACAATATCTCTAAACTTTGGCGCAGCAATATCCTCCCTCCTCCTCGCCTGCGCAAAGACCCGCAAAAACACTGTCCCAGCCTGTTGACTCTTCGGATCCACAGTCTGCGTCCCATAAAGCTCAATCGACAACTTGCTAAACTTCGCACCTCGGAACATAAACTCCAGCTGGTGCTTCATCATCTGCGCCTTTTCGGCCACATTTAGTCCGTTAATATAAAACGTTGTTTCGGCCTGGTATCCGCCATTGGCAGTAATCATGGCCTTTGTGGTGGGAGGTGGAGGGTAGCCTTTGAGACCGGACACAAAGACGTGGCCAGGGGAGGAGTCGGTTATGGTGACGAGAGAAAGATCGGCGACGACGTCCGGGTTGAGATATAGGTGGCCTTGCAGCTCATAGAGGAATTGGGCACGTATGTTGAATTGATTGATGACGCCGAAGGTGTTTTCAGGTTTTGTGATGAAGCATTCGCCGGTAGAGAGGATTTCCGCGATGCCGAAGGGGAGGTCGATTAAAGAGGGTAGGAAGTCTTTGAAGCCCGAAAAATTGGCACCGGTAGCGTAGGGGCCGCATTCGATGAGATCTAGGGTTTATATGTTAGTGATGCAATCGAGATTAAAACCTTGGATCTGGGCTTCGGGAAAGCGTACGGCCAGCAACTAAAGCCCCAGCAAGCTTATCATAATCCTCTTCCTTCCACCCATACCACCATGCCGCAGCCCCAATAACCGGACTCGCATCCGTGACTCTACCACAGATAACAATATCTGCACCCGCGTCCAATGCTGCAGTGATGCCCCATGCACCAATGTACGCAACCCCGCAGGTAATCTCCTCCGCCCTCTCCCAACCCGTTAAATTCCATTCGGAATGATCTAAATGACTTAATTCTGTCACAGCACCGCCCTTTGCCAACAAGGCTGAAATATCATCACCATACACTCCGGCAACTTTAAGATCCAGCCCTCGTTCCGCACAAAGCGCCTCGACTTCGTCTTTCAGCGCAGCGGTATTTAAGGCGCCGGCATTGGTGACAACCTTGAGTTTTTTCTCGGCGATAGACTCAATGCAAGTTGACAGTTGGGCTAGGAAACCGGCCTCGTACCCCAGTGAGGGATTGGAGGCTTTGGTGATGGCGTTCCAGGCAATGTTCATTTCTGAGAGCCAGTCGCCGGTGATGATGTCGACGGAGCCTGTATCGACCATTCGGCGCATGGCGCTAGACTCATCGCCGGTGCTAGTTATGTTGTCAGTTATGGGGTTGGGATGAAGAGCCTGGAGTTAGTAAACTTACGCGCCAGAGACGTTGCCAATCCGCACATTGCGTTTGGAACGCATTTTAAGTGTTGTGACGATGGAAGACTCAAATTTTAATGGTCAACTCTACAAGTTCCGTCACAAGAGTAGTAGACTTTGGGCAACTGGTCGCAGATATACACGAGCAACCGTTATAAGAACACCCAAGGGTAAGACAAGCAGTCACGGGAGCGGTCGGACACGCACCATGGTAAAATAATAAAGTGCTGTATTTGAGAGAAGACTAGGGCTTTGTAGCTAATATCGGCTCATTCTGCGTGGGACGGAGGAAAGTGGAAGTGCGGAAGGCGTATTCTGTATCCAAGCAAAATATCAATTAACTCAAAATATTGCGGTCAAATCAAATCATTCCATTCCAGGGGCGACGACCCAGACAGAGAAGTTATGGAACCAAAAATGTTCGGCCAACTCCCCGTTGTTGGGTGAGGGGCAAGCACAAATCTCGATGTCGGCGTCGGCGCCGGTTCCCGACTCGTTAGTAGTCAGAGAGTGCACGTGTACTGGGGGATACAGCAAAATGGAGCTGTAGTCAGGGTAGTCGGGGCAGAAGCTGCTCCAGTAGGCATGTTTCACCCGTTTTTACTGTGTATTCTCTCCCGCCTGTCCGTTCCATCATGCATTCTGTTCGTCCAGACCTTTTTTTATTCTTCGCGTTTGCGCGCTTCGCTGCTCACATGAACTTTTTTCCTTACGATAATGCACTGTACTAATTTTAATGGGATTGAAATGGTGTGACAATAATTTTATCTTTACATGAATTGCCATTTTATTCCTAGCAAAGGTGAATTGGATTCTCTTATGACTTTGACTTTCTTCTATTGCTAAATTAGATGTAGGCTCCTTCGCGATATGCCTCATATGCCTCGTAATCCCCCCCCATCTGTTTGTTTCCCTATAATTCGTCGTCAATTTAAGTAGAATTCATGCTAGAAATTCCTGTTAGCAGGTATTTAGATGGTAGATATGAGGCATACATACTTGATTAGAACAGTCTTTGGCTCCGTGAAAGCCCTTAGTGCCTATAATCCGTGAGCATAGGTACATTTTGCCCCAGGAGCTTCTGCATCAGAACTCACATATTCGCCAAACTCCCTTCCAGTTCCGGAAGCCTTCTTCCCACCAAACGGAACCTGAACATTCATCTGCATCACCATTAATCTCTGTTACCTCAGCCACTGCGAGATAAATCATCACTCACAACACTAACACAGTTGATCCCAACGACTCCGGACTCAATCCTTGACGAAACTCTCATCGCCCTAGTAATATCCCTTGTAAACACCCCAGCCTCTGTTACCTCAGTCACTGCGAGATAAATCATCACTCACAACACTAACACAGTTGATCCCAACGACTCCAGACTCAATCCTTGACGAAACTCTCATCGCCCTAGTAATATCCCTTGTAAACACCCCAGCCATCAGCCCGTACTCGGTATCGTTCGCCAAATGCACGACCTCATCTTCAGTATCAAACGTGTTTATTACAACAACTGGGCCAAAAACCTCTTCAGTTAAAATCTGCGACCCAGGTTTCGGGTTGAGGAAAACCGTGGGTTCCAAGAAGCAACCACTGTCTCCGTACTGCACACCACCGACGATGAGTTCGGCGTCATTTTTGCCTTGCTCTATCATTGCTTTGACTTTGTTGAAGGAGGTGCGGTCGGCAAGTGGACCCATGGCTACGGAGGGATCTTGGGGGTCGCCGAGTCTCGAGACGGCTTCTTTCATCTTGGTGGTGTAGGCGGAGATAAATTGCTGGGCAATGGCACGTTGCACATAGATTCTAGAGGCTGCAACACATACTTGGCCAGAACGGGCGAGGACGCCGTTGATTGTCCTGCAAAGTTGAGTGAATTGCATAGACATTGAGAGACAAAGAATTTACCATGTAAGCGTATTGTCAATATTCGCATCCTCGAAGACTATAGCTGGACTCTTGCCACCTAGTGATGATTATTAGTGGCCGTTATTTTGTAGAAATGGTGATTACAGCACTGAAAGGTTTACCAAGTTCTAATGTGACCCGTTTCAAGTTGCTTTGCGCTGCTGCGACTTGGATTTTCTTTCCTGTCGAAATGCTTCCAGTGAAGCTGATCTTCCTAACACGCATATGTGCAGAAAGAAGAGCGCCTGTCTCGCCAGCACCGGTCAAGACTTGTAAAACACCCTTTGGGAAGCCAGCCTTTTCAAAGAGTGGTGCAACCGCTAAAGATCCGAGCGGGCTCTTTTCCGAAGGTTTGACGATTAGAACATTTCCAGTGGCAAGACAAGGCGCGGCTTTTATAAAGAGAGAGGCCACGGGAGAGTTGTAGGGATTTATGGCTGCGCAGACACTTCGTTGCAATGGAGGGTTAGACACCTGTTCTCATCTCATGGTCTTGATTAGACCACTCACCCAAGAGGTTCATGTCGCACAATCTTCACTAATCCATCGTCATCTGGAAAATAATCTCCTCTTTGCTTATCCGTCCATCCCGCTGTCATTAATTCAGCCCTCATTCCCTATTTATGTAGGAGAAACTAACCATAATACAGTAAGCAATTCTTGATATAATTCTTCTCCCGCGTTGGAATCAACGACACGGGATTTCCAGTGGTTAGGGAGTCCAGAGTCAAGATATCTAATAAGCTATCTTCTAGCAGGTCCACCAGCTTGTACATACAAGTACTGCGTTGCATGGCTGTAAATGTGCTCCACTCCCCGTGGAAAGCCTTCTCTGCATTTGCGACTGCGATATTGACATCTGCCTCCTCCGCAATAGGCACTTTGTCTGCTACCACCGAGTCGTCTTTGGGGTTGAGTAACGTGAAAGTTTTTGATGAGATGGGGACAACATATTCGCCGTCGAGGTAGAACTTGTCGAAGCTCTTTGGCTCTAGAGAGGTAGACATGGTGAATTGGGTAGTGCGACGATTGTGGTCCTTGATGGATGCTCAAATAAATCAGCTTGCAGGAGCAGAATTACATGATGCAGAAAGGGCTCAAGCTATAATTATTATTCTCTCCAGTTTCACATAGGTACCCCTATACGTCACCCCACAGTGGCTTCCACTCTCGATCCCTTGTTCGGGGCAGACAAAGATGTGGAGTTACAACTACGACGTTCGGAGCCACTTTGCTGTACAAATTTCCATCGGCTTTAACGGCCGACGTAGTTCGGCATTTGGCGTCACAACCACCCCCACATTCTGGTAGAAGTTCTCGTCGGCATCAATGGCCGACACAATTCGGCGCCCATCCGAAGCCCTAATACAGCGCCTGCCGGGCACCCGGCTATCCAAGAACCCCCTCCATTATTCGCAGCGGCCGAATCATATTCTATTACCACTTGCTTTTCTCCATCCACCAATAATCTCGCGTCGTGACCAGCGATTCCGATGAGCTTGATACTGACGAGTTTGTCTTATCGGCCTTCCCCATTTACCCCACCTTCTGTCCCTTCCCCCACCTTCCCCACCTTCTCCACCTAGTACCAAGTTACCCTGACCCAAAGTTGTAGAGGGGCCGATTCGTGTAGCTTGGGAAGAGTGAGACATATCATTGTAGCTTAATTGCGTGCAAATAGGCATGTCACGCCGCGGAGGAGGCCGGCGCCAGCAAATGGGGGCTGGACATAGTAGATGGAGGCCAAGACACCAGGAAGAGGGCGGAAGGGAAAGCGTCATTTGTATTGATAACTCCCTAGAATTTATTTTTCGAAACCGGCTTATTTTCTTGTTCCCCTTTGGTGATATATATCTATACTTTGCGCTGCTCCATTTATTTAGTTTTAATATACTGTTTTATTCCTAGATATTTCTTATTAATATTTGAATTTCTCTTACAACACGCACAAAAGCTCATAAGATGGACATGAACGCGGTGGTCTTCAATGGCGCATTCAATATTGCCATTGAACGGCGCCCAAAGCCTGTTATTCAGAAGCCCACAGATGCGATCGTGAAGGTGGCCATGGCAGGAATTTGTGGAAGGTAAACAATTTACCACTGTACTTTGCGGCTTAGAAGCCTAACTACTTTAACAGCGAGCTTCACATGTACCGAGGATATCAGAAAACAAATACTGGCCATATTATGGTAATAGCACCATATAGGTCTTCTTGATGATCATAGCTAACAAAAGTGTTAAGGGCCATGAGTTTACGGGTACGGTAGAAGCTGTTGGGGAGGGTGTGAAAAGCATCAAAGTTGGTGATCGGATCGTGACAACATTTTCAGCTGTCTGGTAAATCGCCCCGAAGACGTTTTGCCGTCAGGTGCTCACCAAAAAGAAAAAAAACCCATTTGACTAACAGAGGTTCGCCATTCAGCATGTCCTGCTGGTTCTGCCTTCATGGCTTCACCAACCGCTGCATCGAAGGCATGGCCTTCGGCACCCAGCAACTTAGTGGCGGGCAGGCAGAATACGTCCGCGTTCCCTTCGCGGACGGCACTTTACAGCTCGCTCCCAAAGTCGTCAGCGACGATCTTCTAATAATGATGTGCGATATTTTCCCCACCGGCTTCTATGGCGCCACAAGAGCTACAGATGCTTTTTCCAAATCACCGCAGGGACATACAAATGGGCATTCGAATGGAGAAGTGAACGGTGTTGGTTCGGGAGGAGTTGTCAAGTCGCATAATAATTTTCTGTTACAGTCATTGTATGAGAGCGTGTTTGTGTGTTTGGGCTGTGGACCTGTGGGTCTTTGTGCGATTATTACGGCGCTGTCGCGAGGTGTGAAGACGATTTACTGTGTGGATAGTGTGGATGAGCGATTAGAGGAGGCGAGGAAAATGGGTGGGATTCCGTTGAAACTTGGGCAGGATAATATTAAGCAGATTATTCTGGATGTGACGCAGCAGCGAGGGGCTGACGCGGTGATTGAGGTTGTCGGTAACCAGGCTGCCTTGAAATCGGCATTCGATCTGTTACGACCCTGTGGTGTGCTATCGTCAATTGGCTTCCACCAGGGCGATTTACCGTTTACTGGATTGGACTGTTATTCGAAGAATCTGAAGTAAGTTCCTAGCTTATACTTGATACTTGTTTACTAACCCACACAGTGTCAATTTCGGACGCGCTCCAGTACGGGCGGTTTTTGGAGAAGCATTAGAGTGTCTACTGGCAAATCAAGATAAACTTAAAGGTTTCGTCACTCATCATCTATCCATGCTAGAGGCAGCATCGGGGTACGCAATGTTTGAGAAGCAGGAAGCACGGAAGGTAGTGTTAATGCCGTAGTTAATATCTTAGGCTATTAAGAGGTTATTTTGTCCTTTTAGGTCAGCATGTGGACATCTCTGGCGGCCAAAGTAGCTGGCAGTGCAAAATATAAAACGGAATTATACGCCTTGTGGTAATCTCTGCCTCAATAATTTCAGGTCATCCATGCCACTCCATAACTCCGTGCCATCCTCAGAATAGATTGCTTAGGACATTTAAATCCTGTTGACGTTTTTGCTCAGGCCTTCTGTGACAGTCTGGAAGCATATGACCATTGTTACCTCGGGAAGACCTATGGTATCGCTAGGCACGAATACCAACACATTCGAAAGTCAGAAAAGTGTAAGTCTTCCTGTTAAGTGCCAGAAATAGCACACGAATATCATATCTGTGTGACCGTCGCAGTTGTAAGATTTTGAACACTAATGACCGCCAGAGCCTTCCCAGCGCCTCCTTTCGATGTTGTTGTAGCCAAAATCGTGTCGCGTCGCATCCATTACGCACTTCGCATCTCAACGCGAGATATAGCGCCTGATGTCGAGATACTCGCTATAATTTTGTTGATGTGGCTCCGCAAACATCGCGAGAGTATCAAAGACACCCACAGCCGAACAAGCACAGCTGAAACGAGTAAGCCATACCTCCTCCTCTCCACTTAGCAATCCGCAAACATCGCGAGAGTATCAGAGACACCCACAGCCGAACAAGCACAGCTGAAACGAGTAAGCCATACCTCCTCCTCTCCAGCCCCCACCGCCGCGCACCACTTATCCCGCACCAGGCCTGTGTAGCTGAACCCTTCCCATGCGCCATTTAAACCTCCCTGCCATAAAGCTAATGGCTTCCCTTGCTCCCTACAGTTGCGCCGTGATACCGGCCTTGGCATTTTCCGTGGCGCAAGCGATGAGGCTGTGCACCGCTTCCTTCCCCTCTTACGAGTGCGCCACACTGGCGGGGCTCCGACCGCTCCCACTCAACCAGATAACAACCGGGAACTCGAACTACGTTACCATCCTTATAGGCTGCCCACTCGCCGGATCTAGTCTTAGAGTCTTGGGAATTTGTGGGTTTATTTGAAGAAGAGGTTCTTTGCGCTTTTTTGACTTGCTTCTGGAGAATCTATCGGGTTTGAGGGATATAGCACAGATAGGCCCTGTGACGTGCGACGGATAAGATCAAGACCCTGACAAGACCCGAGTTTACGAATCTCTACCCAACGGACTCAACTGAACGAACAAACTCAACGTCGACGAAAAAAAAACACCGGAACAATGAACGAAGGACCGTCGCACGAGCCGCCGGCCCTGCCAGCTGGATGGATTGCTCAGTGGGACGCCGAAAGCGGCAAATACTACTTCGTCGAGCTCTCGACACGGCAGACGCGCTGGGAGGTGCCCACAGCCAGCTCCACGAGCACCCCGTATGAGGATCGCCCCAATTCGGGCTTTGGACAGCAGCAGCAGCCCGGGGAGGGTGAGCGAGGCGTTGGCGGAGATGGACCCCAGGGAGACAGATCATTGGGGGTATGTATTTGTGTGGTTTAATCGCGCTGGATAACAAGCGGTGGGAGTGAGGCTAACGAATAGCAGAGCATGGCGATGAAATACGCGATGGGATCCGGGTCGGGGAACCAGAACCATAGTGGTGGTAGCGGCGGACTCGTCGGGATGGCGGGGTCATTGCTGGGAGGTGGGAAACAGAGCCACAGTGGCGGCAGCGGCGGTAGCAGCGGTCTTGCTGGCCTCGCTGGGTCATTGCTGGGAGGCGGAAAGCAGAGCAGCAGCGGCGGCAGTGGAGCTGGAGCAGGCGGCCTGGCTGGGATGGCAAGCAGTTTCTTGGGAGGTGGAAAGCAGAGCAGCCAGAACCAGAACCAGCACCAGGGACAGGGACAGTATGGGTCGTCGCAGCAGCAGAGCGGGAATTACAGTAGTGACCAGACTGGCAACTACAGTGGTGCCCATCAGCAACAGGGAAGCAGCGGCGGTGGAGGGCTGATGGGGATGGTTAGTGGGTATCTGCCCGGACATGTGAGTTTTTATCCGTCAATCGCAGGAACGAGTGCTGATAGTTCTCGTAGCATGGACAGCAAGGACAGGGCGGGTATGGATACTCTGGCAGTGACCAACAGGGCAGCTACCAAGGACAGCCACCGCCTCCTTCGTACAACCCTGGCGGTTCATCGTCGTCGACACCCTCGTACGGCGCCCAGGGACAAGACTCGAAATACGGCAGTGATAACAAATACAACAGCGGCCAGCAGCAGCAGCCTCCCTACGGCGGACCCCCACAAAACACAAACTACAACTCCCAGCAGCAGCAGTTCCCGCCACCACCGCCACAACAGTCCTACGGCCAGGACCAGCACCAGTACGGGCCCCCGCCCCCAGTCCCTGGCGCTTACGGACAGCAGCCACCGCACCAGCAGTACGGACAACAAACCCCGGGAGGATACCCAGGAGCACAGCAGGGCGGGACCGCGCCAGGGAACCTGCCGAAGCCGGAGGGAGGTATCCACTTTGGCAGGACGCATGAGGGCGGATTGTATGGCGGCAATCAGGGTGGAAATAAACATGATGGCGGCCACCAGGCTCAGCAGCAGGGCGGTCAGGGTCAGTACCCGCCGCCGCCTCAGGGAGGGTATCCTCCACCGCCGCCTGGTGGGGGGGGTTATCAGCAGCAGGGAGGGTATCCGCCACCACCACAGTACCCACCACAGTATTAAGGGGTGTGGGGGGAGGAGCTGAGATGGTATATATGGAGAGAGAAAGCTTAAACATTTGATGACTGGTAAAGTGTGTTATGTGATGATTTGGCAGAGGGGCTATGCTATGACGTGGATGGGTGAGTTTGACACCAGCGAGGAATTAGATATGATGGTGAGGGTGCCTGGTTTCCTAGAATAGGATCGGATGGATATTCGGATGATAACTTGCAATGAAAAAGCCTTGAATTAATGAATACTACCATACTGTCATCTTGCCATCATTATTTCCGTTCTTGGTACTTTCTTTGGTGCGTAATGGCTGTTATCGGCGATATTTTTGATGTTTCGTGAGTAGCGACATGTGCCAAAAGTGCCACTATACTTAGCGCCTAAAGTGCCCCCACGCCGCAGCAGTCACCGCCTCACCAGGTACCCTCGTACCTCTGAATGACCAAATCGATCTCCGGACCTGTATCGTGTGTGCGTGAGCTCTTGGAATCATAGCACCACCCAAGGCCGCCCAACCCTCCAACAACTCCATAACCAACAACACCGACGTTACAACCGTCTACAACCTATACCCGCTGCTCTCCCTCAGACAAGAAGGAGCAGATATATTGAATTGTTTTCTTCTGCTGCGTTGCTGTCGCTGAGGCTTCGAGACCCG
Organism: Pseudogymnoascus sp. VKM F-4517 (FW-2822); assembly: GCA_000750875.1. Lineage (NCBI taxonomy): Eukaryota > Fungi > Ascomycota > Leotiomycetes > Thelebolales > Thelebolaceae > Pseudogymnoascus > Pseudogymnoascus sp. VKM F-4517 (FW-2822). The sequence continues at coordinate 22,665 of JPKA01001202.1, forward strand.
AAACCCGGCGTGGTATTGTTGCCGCCTTTGTCAGACCAGGCAAACGGATCATCACTTCACCAGGTCGACGATAACACCCACGCCCTGGGCCAAGTGGCCCAAACTACACCATCCCAGGCAGCAAGGGGCTGACCTGAAGCGGCCATAGTCGACAACACCCAACGACCCATCAAAACCAACACACACCTCCAAGATGTTCTCGGAATGTGAGTTACCTCCCACCCAAGCTCACTCTACCCCCTCACCACAAACAACTTCCTAACTCTACCCCCCCTACAGATGCCTCCCGCTTTCTTGCCCAGTCTCAGACCCGCATCTCCAGCTTTGTCCAACCCCCCGAAAGCGACGCCGGGTCCGTCGCGCCCTCTCGCTCGCGCCGCTCTTCGCGCCCTCTCGCCAGCACAGGACGTGCCTATGCCGGGCGCTCGGCGCTGGGGAACCCGTATCAAGGCGGTGGCGGGGGACATATGAGCGGATTTCCGTTTGCTTCGCGGTTATCAGCGGCGCCAGACGCGCCGCTGTTTCATAGTGCCTTGGATGAGTTTAGGGAAGAGGATGACGAGGAGGAGAGGGAGAGGGATTTAGCGGATTTCTATGCGCTGCAGAGGTCGAGGAGGGTAGTAGGGGCGCGGATGGAGGAGAGTGAGGAGACGGAACGGGAGGGGGGAAGTACGGTGGAAGGGAGTAGGGAGGACGAGAGGGGGGTGGGAAG
>JPKA01001206.1:0-16420 GCA_000750875.1 Pseudogymnoascus sp. VKM F-4517 (FW-2822)
GTAGGATTTAAATTTTCTACGATACTATTCTACACCGCCACTTCGCGGTTGGGCCGGCCAGCTCGCGAGCTGGCCGATCTGACGGTTGGGCCGGAACATATACAGCTTAAGACTCAAGCCTTAGTAGTCTATTGCGTTACACTTACTAGACTTTACAGCTCAAACTCCTCATCCTCGTTCCAGCCTCCTGTCTTTGCATCACCTTTCCTCATTACCGATTCCACAAGCACACTAACCCCCCTCAGTCCACCCTTTGTCTCTGCTCTTTTAATCTCATCTCTAAAGGTAGCTATTGCTATCTCCTATATGGCCTTGTTTCTGCCCTCCATCTTAATTTCTACCTCTCGAGTTTTTAACCGCAGCACCAGCTTAATTCTCTCAATATCGTTTAGTGCGCATTTAAGCTTAGCTGCTAAGTTAAGGAGAAACTCTTCAAGAGATTTAGAGCCAAAGCGCCCCTCTTCCCAGAAACTCTAGCGTGTCTTGCCGCCGCTGTAAAGCGAAATATAGAATGGGATCGAGACGCAGCCTTTAGGTTGAGCTGTTAGAGCAGATTTGTGCTGTACGTGTGGCGGTAATTAGGATTCAGCTAACGGTAGTGCTGCTGCGTCTGTATAGAGAGGCGCTAGAGGTGGTAGGGCAGGGCTGAATTGCTAAGAAAGGAGGTTCTTCTCTGTTTCTAGTACCATAAACCGATCGTGACTATAGGCGACGAGAGTGTCACCAGCTCTCTTTCGGCGTTTATTCTACCGCCAGTCGTTGTACTCTGTCGCACCTATAGACCGAATATAACGTTAAGACAGCTGAGAATATTTGGCATTGTTATAAGCATACTTGTTTTGTTTCTAGCAAAGCTGCATCAACACGTTTACAGTTCTAATGATCATAGTTAGCTTTAGGTACTAAAACCCTAACTATTAAAAGAGGAGAATTGCGTACTCTTCATTAGAACAGTTTGAAATGGAGTCTCCTCCTTTTCTGTTGGACTAGAATCCTTCTTCTACTACGTTGGATAAGAAGGCTTGTGCCATAATTTTCAGCTCTTCTTGTTCGAACTTCCAATTTAGGAGCTTAGTTCTAGGGCACCCGCTCCTAGTAGTGTAGGCTATCCGCTATTTGCATGAAAAGTCACAGAGGTTGTTCTTGGCCTCTATGCTATAAAAGCCAAGAAAGTCGCAGAGGTCGTGTGTAGATGGGATCTTGCCTAAGAGAATTAAAGGCTTCCTGTTTGACATGATGAAGTTGTCTCGAGGGGAAAAGTTAAGTAGAGCAATACAGATTTAACTAGGGATACGCACCCTTTTATAGTTGAGTAGCTGTTGCTACACCCCTAAGCAGCTAACGTGGTACATGCAATGCTATTTTGGAGTATAGAGAACTGCGCTAAAAAGAATGGCTGAGCATTTCGCTAGACTTAGCTTTAGTACTCTAACTTAAGGGGCTAGGACAGATCTATCTATACTACAAAAGCAGACAGATTGCTCTAGAGACACGTCTCCTTTGAAAAGTAGACTGCATATAATGTTCGGACGTAGTAGCATCCGAGGCTAGAAGCTGCTGCGTTAAGAGACTCCCTAAAAGCATGAATTTTTGTAGTCATATAAGGGATTTCAACAAGGCGTAGCTCGTCCTTAGATTGTTACTCTGCAAGTACTCTGTAGAGGCATAACAATGAAATCTGTTAGCAGTATGCAGATCTCAGTCTTTTTCATGTAAATGTCTTTTTTTTTCTAAGGGCCATGACTTAAGAACGCACAGCTGTAGGAACTGGCTAGCTTGTATTTCAAGGCACTCTTAAGTTAAAGCTAGCCCCTTAGTCGAAACCTGTCGACAAGAACTGCAGAATGTAAAGGGCTGACGCATAAGCTCTAGCTCGCCTAGTCCTTATGTCTCGGTACGTACGGACGTCGCTCGAGATCTAGAAAGTATTACAAGCTCATTAGAGGTTGGCATCTAGGATGATTTAGCGGTAGAGGACTAACCGAAGTATAACCGCTATTAAGCGAGCCCTGTTGAGACAGAGCGCAGAGGAAGATGGTGAGGGGATAGAGTAAAGGGCTACTTTACTATAGGTGATCGAAGCATAGGAACTTTAGTGGTGTCAAGAAGGTCTGGTTTTCGAAAGAATGTGTTCCGCTAGCTACCATTACAGCACTGAGCGGTTAGGGGGAGCGCTAGGCCAAGGGGCGAGGTGATGGAGTAATTGAATGTAGCTTTTAGAATAGAGTTCAGGCGTGGCAGTAAATATCTTAACCCCATATAATATTGTATGATATAAAACTGCACCGTATCTAGATATGTATCGCTAGAAATGCGTCGATAATATTTCCTAGTTGCTCTTTTACTGTATATAGCTCTATGCTCTGCCTACTAGTTGAGCTGGAGTCGAAAGCATCCAAATGTGTTCAAATTAGCGCATCCAGCTGTTGTATGTTAACTCTTAGCTATTTCATTTTCTCTAACCCCTTACCTGTTAAATCTCGGGCTAAATACGAGCGCAAAAAGCGCGCACAACCCATCTTTTGGCTATAACCAAGTGGTGTTTTCTGTAATCCCAACGCTTGGCTAAAATCAAGTTGTTCTCTCTCTTTAAGTGGGCGACTCAGTCTAAAGCTGGAAAAGGGCGCGTTTTCATCGAATAGTGTAATCTCCGCCCCATACCACTTCGATGACAGAGGTCCAACCTTGGACATATACCCTATACCTAAGGGATTGTTAGACATCATATTGTTTAGTACATTAGATTGGGTTCTGCATACAATTTGGTCCTGTCTAGACTGTGAGTTTGAGTGGAGAGTTGGTATCCGTTGAAGCATTAGTGGCGGTTAGCTTAGTGGCATTTAAGCAGGAAGTATTAGCGCGAGGGTAAACAGCTGAGCTTATAGCCATGCCAGTAGAGACTATAACCAGGTATAATACATTCAGCTGCATGATTGTAAAGCCAAACCGAGATTTGCGGTATTATCTGATGACTTTGTTGAAAGTAACTAGAAGAGTATACGATGCAGACGGATAATCGTGACATTTGTGCAACCGAAGGCCACCAACATGCCGATGGCCACCAATATGCCAACGGCCACCAGCATGGTGATGGCCAGTCTTGGTAAGTTACACTTTGCTGCAGGTGATTAAAGTATCAGAACTGCAGCTGGTTTTGGGTCAGCGTCCCTGGCATTGAAACGGACGTCCCTAGGTAAAATGTAAGTCTACGCTTGGTGGTTCTGTCAGCACGTAGAATAGTAACTAATGGTTCCTATACGTAACAGCACGAGTAGGGCCTAATTGATCACAAGTGAATAAATATCTCCATTGATTTAGCTACTGTAACTACTCTTTGTACTGTAAATCTCTACCTCGAATTAATCTACGTCTCACCAGTTTGGCCGGTGGGCTTGGCGGGCTCGGAGTGGAATCCACAAAAAGCTCCAGCAGCTGCACATGAAGGGGAAGCTGATATTGCGTAATGCCTCGAGAAAGTTTCCTAGCTACTCTACTGCTGTGTACAGCCTAATACTCCTCATCTAGTTAAGCCAGATTCGAACGCACCAAAATGTGCTAAAATTATAACATCCAGGGGTTGTTATATTATTTTTACCCAGTGACTAATAAGAGTGCAGAAAATGCTCGCACTCCTTTGATCCCAAATTCTGACTAAGGTCAAGTTGTTCTCTCCCTTGAAGGTTGCGACTAATTTGAAAGCTAGAAAAAGGCTGACTAGGTTCGAAAGTAATGTTGTACCCGTATACCCCTAATAAGTCTGGCTCCTCAGCCATAATTCCTGTACCTTAAGGATAGTTAGCCATTATGCTGTGTACGAGCATTAGATTAGGTATGCTTACAGTCTAGTCCTGTCCAGACTTTGATTCCAAGGGGAGTGTTTGGATCACTCGTGGCGGGTGGAAAAGTGGCATTTACCCAAAAATTAGTAGCGAGAGGACTAACAGTTGAGCTTACAGCAAGGCTAGCAGAGATTACAACTAGGAACAATGCAGTTGTCTTCATGATTAAAATTAAACCGAGCCTTTAAAAATTATTGAACGACTATGGTTAAAGATTGAAGAGGGTATAATATAGAAAGATATTGGTTTTGCGAAATCGAAACACCACCAACATTCCGATGGCCATCAATATGATGGTGGCCATCATAATTATGACGGGCACCAAGTTTCAAGGACACCAACTAATTATTATGGTCATAAACTGCATATCTGAGGATCCCTCTCCCTGCCATGAACAGTGAACGAGAGGAACGATATCATACAAACCTATAGTTAACGGCATTGACCAAACTAACTTATATGTTAATACGCTAACTTCGCTTGCAGGCCCCGATGATGGTCTGGAGCTGGTCATCACGGCTCTTGAACACAGTTCCCATACTTTTTATATCAGTTGGGAGGAAACCTCGCCGAGTGGAGGCTAGTTTCCCAATGTTAAATTCACTCCTTGTGAGGCCTCCACCAAGCATACCCAGGATAGCCATTGGCGCCGATGCCTTGTCGTGGACGATTTGTTCGATGCCGAGCCCAATATCGACTCCGGTACTGACCAGCACCGCAATCCGTCCTATTCCTGCCGCAATTCCTCCTATGATACCAAGAGCTTCGCCGACAAAGGGTAGGATTGAGAAAATAATACTAATGATCATTAGAATGAAGTTCCTCCTCTCCTCTTCCCTCATCTCCTCTCCAATATCCTTTGCTTGCAGCATAGAGTCTATCGCTTGCATGATCATGAATACCGGCATTGATAGCACTTCCACTAGATCAACAGCGGGCCCAAGCCACGAGCCCAAATTTAAGTCTATCTCAGCAGAGTACAGTGCATTGGTCAGATTGGCCATTCTCGGCTGTGCTGCTGTCATGACTTCCTTAGGGTTCGGCACAATAATTTTCTCATCTGGAGCTGGAATGGGAAAGTCTCTCTTTCTTTGATCGATTGTTATACATTGAGGTGCGGTCACACAAGGTGGGTCAAAGTCTTCATCGCCAAGAACGACCCATTCAGGCAGGATGCCATAAAGTTCTTGCAGCTCAGCATAGAACCCGGTAGAGTTATGAATGGTGTAGTAAACCGTGTATTCAGCGATGCTTAGGAGGCCAGAGTCCATCGGACATTGCACGGAAGCGGAAACTTCCCCATGTTGATGCTGAACGCAAGTAAAGAATTTATTCCCAGGCCCGCCAGAGGGATTGTTCGCTGATGGACCCTTCATGAATTCATATAACGCACTCGGTATCATCTGTTTGACATATTTGACATAATAACCCCACACATCGTCGTAGCCGTCATTGACCGTGGTGAAGTTTGCAATTGAAGTGCCCAACATGCTTGAAAGTGCACCAATAGCATACGCGTCTGTGCAAAGCTCTGGGAAAGTACCTGTGGCCGCCTGGAGAGTGTCCAAGCTGCTAAACTCGAGGGACTTGTCGCATATAGGCTCGACCAGGCATTCGTCCGAGTCGTCGTCGTCGGCGCACACAAGGAGTTCAGTCTCGCTGTGGTTTATAAAAGCCCCCAGCGCACTCCAAAATGGATGGGCAATAGCTTGCGTATTTTCCTTTGCTAGGACTTTGACTGAGTTTGCAACATCACTAATCATCTCCACAGCGCCAATAGTGATCAGATTGAAAATTGAAAACGCAGTATTGCCACTATCAACCTTAACAAGACGTTGTTGGCAGTTCTGTGCACCAACACAGGTCTGGCCTGGGTCAAGGTTGTCAAACCAGGAGTATAGACCAGCACCCGCGATAGTAAGATCTGTTGTATCTTTGACCATAACAGCCCATGCAAAGTTGCACAGTAAGTCTGTACCAGTACAGGAATCACCGGGGAAGCTCGGGTCGTTTCCAAACTGACCAAGTGTGGAGTTGAAAGGGCCTGGAGACGACGTTGCTGCTGTATATTGATAGTAGGGCGATTCTGTCTGGATCATTGCTGCAAGGGAATCTGAGGCGTTGTTAAAGTTGTACTGATACAGAAGGGCGTGCTCTGAAGATGTGCCGTAGAACCAAGTTGGCCCGGCTGATTCTATGAGGATTCCTCGTGCTACTGCAATGGTAATCTGCTTATTTTCCGCGTCGTCCAAATCGTGGTCCGCAACCCATGCCCAGACGTTCTCGAAATAACCACTTGACGATGATGTAACATGCATTAATGTCGACGCGGCAACACATGCGCTCTTGATTTCCATGACTGGAGGACATTGTGCCAGTTGTAGTTCTGTTCCAAGGGAACCACCAACACGGATATGCGAGTCCCACATGCCTGCAGAGCCTGGCGCATCCTCTTTGATGTTCCATTCTACGTAGACGAGACCCGGTAGGGCACCAATAGATGTGAACATCATATCCGTGATCTGAATGCTTCCGACGTCGCCTTTGTTTCCCACTTTGACCATAACTTTAGGATTATCGATATCGGCAAAGTAAGAACCTTTGGCGACGATTTGAGACCATACTTCGCCAGTTATGCGCGCGTTTTTCGGAAAGAGGATTGTCTTCGTAACAATATAAGATCCGGCTGGGAAATAGATGACATTGTCTTTCGTGGCCAAGGCTAGAGCCGCGATAATCGCATCAGAATCGTCATGGGCTCCATTACCCAGAGCTCCGTGATCCTTAACAGAGATAAAATCGCTCAGTTCGTAGTATGCGTATTGAGGCCTTTGCTTGATGATATACGTATATCTGACGTTAGAAAATATGTCTTGTGTCAGAGAAGCAGGGCGTTTCGGAACATTGTCCCGGAGATCAAATGAGCCATGGACTGGACCATCAGCTTCCATGTTTCCAATAACAAGAAACTCGATGTTTTTCGACGCATCAAGGGCTAGTTCTCTGCCGCCCGTAAATCCAACAACAGTGGTAACTGAATATAGCTGAATGTTATCGAGGGTGATAATACTTGATCTGAGAATTGTCTCCTCTGGAAACTCTGCTTTGATCGCAGTACCCACGTTGGAAAACGAAGTGTCTAGTATATACGTAGATCCTGCCTGTTGGCCACCTAAATCTGCTTCCGGGTTGATCAATAGTATTCCCGTAGGAACGTCACTTATAAATAAATCTGACCATGTCCAGCCCCAGTCCCAGAGCAGACAGATAGCTGCCGTGCGTTGGCCCTTGAAACTAAAGCCTCTAACAGTGTATTGTTGGTTACCGCCGTCTGCAGAACGCCAATTAGCCATTCGGCCTGAAGAGCAATAACATGGATATATCAGCAGAAAACTTACATATTCCGTAGTTACCGCCTTCAAAATAACAGTTTGACATGAATCCTCCACTTCCGTTTTCGGAGAACATGCCTAACTGAGTATTTCCAGGTGCTGTACTAGCGTAGACCGCTACTGAATCTAGTGAAGTTGCCTGCACATTATGAGCAAAGCCACCCAGGGCAAACCGCGAGTTTTATCCAATGACATGCAATAGATTCAAAGGCGGTGTGTTCTGCCGCAGACTAACCTTTCTGGGAATCGCTTCCATCAACAACCTTCCCATAAGAATTGCTTTTTTGATAATTTTCTCATTTCGCTTCCTCCCGTGCCTCGCCGCTTCCGTCAAACGCGTCTTGATATCAGTCTCGATATCAAGAGAAGGAGGCTTGAAGATGTGGCTTGGAAACCTAGGTTTAGTAAATTATGGACGCGTCGCGTTCGTGTCTTCTGCTCTCTCTTCTCAGTGCTAGGCTGGTGGCCAATTTACTTGCTTGACTTATGCTACTGCCTGTACTGTCTGCCTCTAATATACTCGCTTGCTTGTCTTATTCTTTTGCTTGTTATTCTTGCAAGAAACGGCTCCAATGGATCTTTTCTACTTCGATTCAACTTACGCCGTTTTAGCCTGCCTTCCATGCCAGTACGCCGTTGTTCCAGGGACGATCGCGTCCCATCTCAGAGCTCATCATAAGGATGAAGTAACAAGAGAGCAAATCCAGTACTGCGTTAAGTATTATGCAGCCCAGCTAATACAGAGCGCTGCTGTCATTCAGAAACTTAGGATTCCACGCCAGACGTCCCCTATCAGCTACCTAGTTCTCTACTCAAATGGGATTGCATGTCGTCTTTGCCCAGATGTACAACCGTATATCTGCGGGTGCGAGAAAACCATGCGAGAGCATTTAAAGGACGCCCACCAATGGCAGAGTGGCTCAAAGGGAGGCCGCCCGAAGAAGTCGCCTGGCTCAACGAAAAGCGTAGCAAGGGAGCTCTGGGCCAAAGTAACGATAGAGCCTGTCTATTATCAGACCTTCCATCAGAGCAACTTCCTCCGGTACTTCCAGGTCAACCCTCCTGCTTTAGCTGCTTCCTCGTCCTCGCCACTGTCCCACTTATCGTCCGCACCTGAGCCGATGACAGTTCGTGAGCGAGTTGAGCAGCAGCTAGCCCGGAAGCTACAGGCTCGTGATCAAGCTGCGGCCCTTGCGGGTCTTCAGGTCCAGCATGCCACGGAAGTCTCTCCTTGGCTCGAGACAACAAGGTGGGGAGATTACTTCGCAGGGAAGAGCTTACGGGCCGCTGCGCATTTGATTGATTTGCCTACAGAGCGAAGGGTAATAGTCGCTGCGGATACTAATTCAACGTTTGGCCTTTCTTATAACGCAATCGAGGAGCGGCAGCTGGCGCTTCTTCTTAAATCGTTCGACCGCTTGATCGAGCAAGCCCGGGAATCTCTGGCCGAGGAGAAAATCAACATCTTTGATCAGCATAAGGTCAACAGCTTCCTTCGCCGCCGGACTCACCAGCGCCCGCTACTTAGCAAGCTCAAACCGAAGACGTATAAAAGCTACCAGGGCGTCTTCAAGCGTCTGATCTGCTTCGTTTATCGTATGATCCACCTCGGTGAACAGCCAGCGCTACACTGCGTTTTGACCAACGAGCAGTCGAGAGCGCTTGATCAGATGTTACACATTGTCCAGCTTCTAGACCGTGTCCAGGCACGTGAGAAAGGTGAGTTGGAATTCTTTGGGCTTAGGGGCTTGGACTCTAATCAGGGTGAAGAAGTAGAGGCCATAACCACGGAGGAAGAGAATGACATTAGCCTCGACGCCCTCTACCAATCCCTTGATCAGGCTTGTTTACAGTTTTGTATAACGCTGCTTGACCACTGTCTTATGGGAAAGATCTACGATAGTATTGTCCTTGGATTTATTGCTGTACTCGGTATTAAGGAGAGTAGAGACGGCTTCCACGATGCTTGCAACTTTACATCAAAGCTTTCGGCCTTCATCAAGATGGCCCAGCTTCTTGTATTACAACGAGCAGTAGTGGCAGCAGAGTGTGGGGAGACACAATTTCCCTCTGAGGCGCTAGATGAAATGCAGGACCGTTTTATGGTCCTTGAGAGTCGCTCGCCAATGAACTGGGTTTTGAAGCTGCGAGCATACGGAAAGAAGATCCGAGAAAGTACAACGTGCCTAGGATCTCTAATCTGGTCGGTCGATGGAGAGAAGCTGTCGTACGTCGATCTCGAGCTCACTATGAGTCAACTCCGGTATTTCGTCCGCTTTCAGCTTGATCGAGCCCAGAACCAGTTAGAGGAGGTCCTGCTTGTCCATCCCACTGAGGCCCGCGAGCAGGTCGTGCCCCCTTTAAACCTGAAGGATCTCAAGGATAACCCAGCTATTAGTGAGCCAGGCTGGAATTTTCTCTGGGACCCAAGGAATACGGCCCTTCGGGGGCACGAGCGGTGGCTATTAAACCGAGTACTGGAGGCAGACCGGCTTCAGGACAGGTTCTTAAAGCGAGGGAAGTGGCGGACCGTTGCCATAGCAGAGTACAAGAGGCAGGTCGACGCTTTTCTCGAGCTATTGCTATTACTTGTGCATATCGTGTCCGGACAACCTGCGCGCGGAACTGAGTTGCTAAGCATCCAGTACTGCAATACAATCCATGGCTTACGGAGGAGTATTTTTATTGAGAATGGACTTGTTGGTTTTGTGACCTTTTATCACAAAGGATATAGCGTGTCAGGATCAGTAAATATTATTCATCGATACTTGCCGGCAGAGATTAGTGAACTTGTTGTTTACTACCTCTGGCTAGTCTTACCATTTTGTCAGCAGCTAGACCTGCTTGGCTCGGATATTGCAGCGCAGCCATCTGCATTTTTATGGGCTCTTCCACAAAAAGCCGGGCCATGGCCCAGCTCACGACTTTCGAGTGTACTGCAAGAGGAATTCGAAAGGCATCTTAAGACTAAGGCTAATATCAGGGTCTGGCGTCATGCGGCTATTGCTATCTCTCGGAAGCACCTGCAGCAGGGGAAGTTCAAGAAGGACTACGGAGTTAACTCTACGGCAACATGGGCTGATGCACAGTCCGCACACGGCAGCCTTCGTGCGGGATTAGCATATGCCCGTGCGCTCGAGGAAGCACCGGGGCATGTCGAGGCAGCTCGCTCAGAGTACCGAGCGTTGAGCCAAGAGTGGCATTCGTTCTTAGGATTTGGTGCTTATCTTGGTCGCCGAGATTGTCAGGTGATGGTCTCGCCTGCTACCGGAGCTCCGATTTTACAGCCGCTACATGTCCGGAAGAGGTCATATAGTACGATAGAGGAAGGTTCTAATAAGGAGAATGAATCTGTATTTTCAAGGCCGCTAGATATCGAGGCTGAGATTCAGAGACGAGTCAAGGAAGAGCTTCTCCGAATAAACGGCTCAGACATACTACAGGTAAAGCGGCAGAAGACAAGATCAGTAGAACGAGTAATAATAGAGCTGAGTGAAGAAGCAGATTAAGAAATAAGGTTTTGTATTATAGACTAGACTTGAAATATCACATTTAATTTGATTCGCTACGAAAATAGTACAAGTACATCCAAGGCCCCGAAATCAAGACAGGACAGGAGTAGGAGAGTAGAGACAAGAAGGTAAGCCATAGGGAAAGCAACGACGAAGCAAGACAGTATTAAAGGTAAGAGAAGAGCGTAGAGGGTAGAATCAGGGATTAGTCAGAAGACATAAAAATTGATGAATTCATGATTTATTTGCCCGATTTCCACGTTGTATGCCGTATTACCCAGCCAGATCGATGGACATTTTATGCCTAAGAAACCAACCGGATCGAAGAAGCCGTCCAAAAAGCCCCATGGGTTAAGTAAGGTAACGTGCGAGAGGATCAAACAAGATGTAGCACAGATTAATGGGTTGATTCCCAGCCCCAGAGCATTACAGCAGAGTGAGTTCCCGTTCCCACCAGCGACAGCCGCACCCATACCCGCATTAGGCCAACCGAAGATGAATGGGATGCGGTGTAAGGCGCAGGTAGAGGAAGGGGAGTGTGGGTATATATGTTGTTCATTGCAGCAGATGCAGGAGCATTGTGGGGACATGCATCAGTGGAAGAGTGAGCAAAAGGGACGACCCCGTAAAGGGAACCCCCAATCGCCCAGGACGGTTCCATGGCAGACGGGGATCCATTGCCAGCGGTTTTTTAAGCAGGGACACAAATTACAATATTTCGAGGTCCAACCCGTCGAGACAGGGCCACGTCCGACCCCACGAATGGCGTCCCGGGCAGACTAGTTCAAGGCAGCCAAAAAGGAGATGCAGAGGGCGTTTGAGAAGGCCGAGGAGGAGGAGAACCGCAAGATCAAGGAGACCGACGAAGCCAAAGAGCCGAGTCCATGGTTGAGACAGGTTGGGTGCATCCCCCATTTGGCCGGGGTCGACTGGAAGGAAGTGCGAGAGTTTGTTGAACCGGTTGACGAAAAGGATGAGCCACCTTTGGCCATAATGTGCACGGCATTTGAGTGGTTGATCTAAGACGCACAGCACCATGCTGTGCAGGAGGTCGTCGGCCAGCAGGCGTTATTCGAAGCGAATAAAAAGGAGGTTGAGAAGGAGACGAACATGCCGTTTGATAGTTGGATGGACATCACGACCATCGAGCGGTATGTCGAGGTGTGGAAGCAGTTATTATTGTTTGTGTTTCGAGCCGAGGAAGATGAGCGCGAGTTCCGACCCCCGTACGTGTTGACCGAGGCGCAGCAGTCGGCCATGCAAACCGTGAGAGATAAGGTCGGGGCGTTTTAGGAGTGGAAGGGGGAGCAGGACAAGAATGCCGCGGGCGAAGACCGTGATGAAGATGAGGGGTTTGATGATGGGGATGACGAGGGGGTGGAGGGCGTCGAAGGGGCGGCCGAAGAAGTCGATGAGGGTTTCGAGGATGAGATGTCCGAAGAGACCAAATGGATGCGGCAGATCCAGCGGGAGGTATTGCGGTTTTGCATCACGTTGTTAGACCATCCATTACAAGACAATGAGTACTAGAGCCCCATCATCAGCGGTTTGGCCGTTTTGATGATAAAGGGGGACAAATGATGGCACGATGCCGAGGATTTCACCACCAAATATTCAGCAGTAATCAAGTTGGCACGGTTGATGGTGGTCCAGGAGGCGTACGAGCAGAGGCAAGAGTAGATTCGTACGTATCAGAGCGAGATGACAGAGGTTGAAGCGCGAAAGAAGGCGACCAGTTATTACCGGTTAGTCAAGCAATTCGTCAGCCAGTTCACGACCATGGCCTACGGCGGCCGCGATCCCACGCCCATGCAGTGGATATATCAGACCCGTTCGTACGGATTCAAGATACGATACACCATGCCAGCGGCAGGGAAGATCCAATGGATTCGAGATGAGGTGTTATACCCCGGCACCTGTGTCCAGATGTCGCAGTTGCAGAGCATGGTGCATGGGTTGATCGGGGAGGCACGAGACGAGTTGTTTGGGAAGTTGATGGTGGTCACGGATGAGGGTGGGGTTCCCAGCATCGATTGGGACAACACCGTCGACCAGCCGTCGGAGACCAAGGTCGGTTGGTCGTTTTTGGATGACGAACGAAACAAATTCGGCGCCTACAAAGAGTGGTGGTTGTTTGAGCGAATATATCAGGAGCAGGCGTTGCGGGAGCAGTTTTTGGACGACGACGGGTTGTTGAAGCCCGGTGCCGGTGAGGCATCCCAACGACACGTGGAGCGGTTTTTGGAGTTGTTGTTGATATTGATCCATTTATGTGCGGGGCAGCCCAGTCGTGCAACAGAGATTTTGGGGTTGCGGTGGAAGAATACAGCCAACGGGGGCGTACGAAACGTCATCATAGAGAACGGGTTGGTGGGTTTGGTCGGCTAGTACAATAAGGGGTACCGCAGCAGCGGCAACATCAAGATCATCCATCGATATTTACCCCGGGAAGTTGGAGAGTTGTTGGTATATTATTTGTGGATAGTTTTGCTGTTTTGGGAGAAGATTCAGTTCCAGATGACAGGAAAGGTTGAGTCAAGCGCATTTTTATGGGGGGATGCCGAGAAGAAAGAGCATTGTCAGTGGACCGGTCTAGAGGGGGGTAAGAAAAGGGGAAAGGGGAAGAAGGGGGCGAGAGGGGAAAAGGAGAAGAGCTAGGAGGAAGAAAAGGGGCGGCGAACAAAGTTGTCATGGACATCCGAACGGGTGCGGAAGATCATGTAGGACGCCAGCAGTCGATGGATGGGAAGCCAGTCTATATTAAGCATCAGTGCGTGGCGGCAGATTGCCATTGCCATATCACGGCGATATTGTCGAGAAAATCGATTCGAGGACGAGAGCAGGAAGTGCGACCCCGATGAGAATTGGGACGAGGATAATGCGGCGGGCGACGACCCGTGGGATTTGCAGGCCGGGCATGGGACGCATATTGCGGGCATGATTTACGCCCGTGAGTTGATGGAGGGCAACAATACCATCATCAGCCGTCGGGAGAAGTTTCGACAGGTAAGTTGTACGTGGCATCGGTTTTTGGAGTTTGCATCGGCGTGTCAGGGCGACGCCGCGCGTGGAACCAAGCGCAAGCGTACATCGTTTGAGGACGAGATGGACGAGGTGCAGGCGCAGCGGTGGAAGAAGTTGCGGACGGTCGACATCCAGCAGGCATTGGAAGAAATGTTCGGAGCGGGCATGCAGTTCCGTGGGTTACAGAAGCCGGCGTTGGAGGCGATCATGAAGCACGAGAGCCCCATATTGGTGGTGATGGGGACCGGGGTGGGGAAGTCGATGTTATTCCAGATTCCGGCGAAGAGCGTGTCATCCGGGACGACGATTGTCATCACGCCGTTGGTGTCGTTGCAGGCCCATATGGTGGAGCGGTGTCAGCAGGTTGGGATTTCGTGTACGAAGTGGGATAGTCAGCGCATGGGGGAAATGCGAGCACAGATTGTCATCGTCACACCCGAGTCAGCAGTCAGCAAGTCGTTTGGTACGTTTTTGAACGAATTGCAGGGTCGACGGGAGTTGGTCCGCATTGTGTTTGATGAGTGTCACACCGTCATGGACAGCACGCCCGATTTCCGACCCCAGATGCAGCAGATGGGGGCATTATCCACGCGGGAGGTACAGATGGTGTTTTTGACAGCCACGTTGCCAAAGCATACCGAGCCCGAGTTCATGCGGATCATGAAGATTAAGCCGGAAGAGGTGCAGACGTTTCGGGGGCCCACGACGCGGCCCAACATTGCGTATTCCGTTCACGAGTATGCCGATGAGAGCGATGAGACGGACGCCATTTGCCAGTTGGTGGGTGAGAAGTTGGAGCGGTATGCGGCACCCGCCAAGATCATTGTGTATGGGGGAAGCATTGAGCGGACCCAGGAGTTGAGCAAGGCATTGGGTTGTCACCAGTATTATCGCGAGGTAGGAGATCGAGAGGAGAAAGGGGCAATCATGGAACGATGGCAGCGTGGCGATGGGCGGTTGATTGTAGCCACGAACGCGTTTGGGTTGGGAATCGATGCGCCCGATGTCCGGGTGGTGATCCACGCCGGTGACATTTACCAGATGCGGAGTTACAGTCAGGAGAGCGGTCGTGGTGGGCGGGATGGTGAGCGGAGTGAGGCCATCGTTGTAATGCCGGCCGGCAGGCAGGAAGAGTTGCAGAAGAAGATAGCACGGGCCAAAGCGCGGACACAACCGTGGAAGATCCAGAGTCGCGTGATGCGGCCGTGGGAGACCAAGCAGGTGGAGTGGGAGAAGATGGAGAGGTTTTTGAGCGGCAGTAGGTGTCGACGTATATATTTGGATAGTGAGATGGACGACCGACAGGA
Organism: Pseudogymnoascus sp. VKM F-4517 (FW-2822); assembly: GCA_000750875.1. NCBI lineage: Eukaryota > Fungi > Ascomycota > Leotiomycetes > Thelebolales > Thelebolaceae > Pseudogymnoascus > Pseudogymnoascus sp. VKM F-4517 (FW-2822). The sequence goes on from JPKA01001206.1 coordinate 15,075, forward strand.
TCGGAAAAGGTGCGAGGTGGGGGAGGAGCGATGTGATGTGTGCGAGAAGGATGATGCGATGTTTGAAGACGGAGAGACACGACGGGCGGCATACGTTGAGGAGCAGAGAGTGATTCAAGAGCAGGCAGCACAAGCCGAGCGTGAGAGACAGGGCCCGTTGGTGGACAGCGGAATCGCCGTTCCCAGCAGCAGCATGAATATTCCAGCGCCGAGCAGTGAGGTTTTAGTTCCCGGGGTTAATCCCCAGCCATTCACGGATCAAAATCCAACGTCAAGTGAGGAGGTGGGCCATTCCACAAGCCGTTCACGTTGCAGTTCCGTCAGTTTCGATAAAGGGTTTGCGGCCGACCAAGATCCGGTCGGCGAGAGCCGTACGTTCGAGGCCCAGAAGCAACAGCGAAGCCAGCAACGATGGCGAGTCGAAGCCGACAGCCAGCAGGAAGGGCATGAGGTGTGGAATTTGGAAACCCGGTTGGATTCGTGGGTAGGCAAGTGCCCGTTATGTTACACCCGACAGTGTCAAGGTTTGGATGTTGATGTGCGGCATACATTGGAGAATTGTCCCGATGAATCACGGACGAAGGTGATGACAGAGATTGAGGCATTAAAGACGATCCGATTTGAGCCATATGCCAGTTGTACGTTTTGCACAGTGGCGCAGAAGGTGTGTACGCGGTGGGCGGAGACACGAGAGGGCAGCAATCGTTTCCGAAAGGTCGAAGGAGGAGTGTGTCAGTACGATGGGGTCGTGCGCGCAGCCGTGGCAGCCATGAGCATTGCGGCGCCAGTAGAAGTGGCCAGGGAAGGGTTGTTTGGGCAGATGAAGGCGATGGGGATTTGGGGACGGGGGGTGGGTGAGTGGAGCGAAGAGGAGCACGCAGAGGTGAAACGAGTGATGTTGATTTGGTTTGGGAATAAGATCATATGGGGGGGCATGGAAGCCAGTGTTTTATTACGTGTATTTTATTGGTTGACGGTTGGGTTGGAGGATGGGGTGGAGAGTATAGGTGGGATCGATATACCAAATACACAATAGAGTTGAGAATAACATAGATTAAACAGAGAGAGAAAGAGGGGTTGGGGAATGAAAGGGTTACAAACCACACGAACAAAGGGGACAAATCATAAATAGAGTAAAGGAGTTATTTAATTCGATGGGTCAGATATTTATTTTATTTGCGCAGGTTAATATATATTTTTCAAACACAACCCATTTTTTTTTCCATAATGATAATAATAAGAGTTAGAGTAATAAGGCGTTATAGCAAGGAGAAATCCACAAGATAATGGGGGAGGCAAGCCGTACAGTTAGAGGAGATAAGAGGCGTAGAGGTGATGGAATTGGG
>JPKA01001209.1:0-12350 GCA_000750875.1 Pseudogymnoascus sp. VKM F-4517 (FW-2822)
GGTCTTGTTGGGATCCGCGCCTTTCTCAAGAAGGGTCTTAAGCGCAAGTGTAAGATATGCACTGCCGGCGACGGTGTATATGATGGGCTCATATGAATTATAATTTGGATCAGCCCCAGCATCAATCAGCAATGCAATCAGCAGTTGCTGGTCAGTGTAGTCAACAACTCCACATTTAACATCGTCGTCAGTCAGCTTGGCTTCTGTAACACTATGCAACATGTCTTGAAGACTGGCTTCTGTAGCACTATACAACATGTCTTGAAGAGTTAGCTGTTCGAATGATTCTCTCTTTAGGAGTAAATTAACCACGCTGAAATGCCATCCCCCTGTAGCTTTCTGTAGCGCGTCAATCCTTAAAGCTTGAGGCCAACCATCCCACCAGTCCAACATGTCTTCGACAATGGAAGCATGTCCATATGTCGCAGCAATAACGAGGCACGTCCGGGATCGAATCCCTTTAGCATGACTCTCTGGGGGACAACATGTCCAGAGGCGTTTAACGATATCTCGATGTCCTTTTCGAGCGGCAATCCCCATGGCTGTTTGCCGCTGCTCAGTACACCTAACAAAGGCATCTGCACCAGCAGCTAGTAGAATGTCTACAGCGTCCAAGTTGCCGCACAATGCGGCAAAATGGATCGGCGGACCGAATTCGCGGTGGGAATAGTTGTTAGAGGCGGGCGAGGCGTGGAGCAGTCGTTGTAGCTGCGGAACATCATTATCGCGGATGCACGCATGCAATATCTCGTCTGCAGAATCGAACTCATTCTGAAACTGAGCTTTCAATCGCCCGCGTTGCATCGTAAGTGTTGATCCGAGTAGGTACGGAGATGAGATGACCCAGGGAAGGTTGTCGAAGGGAGATGAGGGGGTTGATTGTACCAAGGGCAAGGTACCAGCTTACGAAAGATATTACTATACCAAAACGGATTAATCTTCGGAACAAAGAAATGCCGAAAGCACGAACGCTCTTTTCACGTGGGTGCTAGCCTGCGGCTTACAGGAAGCCTTCGAAATTGATTTGAGTAGTGGAATTTCATTTGAGAAACGTTACAATAAGCAGTTCGTAGATGTAAGGTGGATGAAATTGACAAAGTTTCAGGTGTGGCGCACGAACACGCGTGACCAAGGGAGATTACAAAATAGCTATGCACGCTTGGGATGGCTACCTTAATACTCTTGGGCTGCGACTCATCTATAACCCCCCAGAAAACTCCCAGGTTTGGGATATTGATCCCGCGAATCCAGGCACCCTGGTCATGTGTTATGGTAGGTCTTTAGCAGGTGATAGCGAAGACCCGTATACGTTCAACTGGTTAACCTACAACGACAACTGCGATTGTACCCACTCTGAGCGGCCTAACTTCTAGCTATAGGAAAAAACGGAACATCAGAATGTATATAAGGCAATTAAGACAGATAGGCTAGATTCGTGGGAGAGCTGCATTATAAACCTATGTAGCTTATAGCATGTCTAATTATATACCATCATTTTATGTTTCCACCATGCTCTCTACAATGCCTGCAATACCTTGCCGTTCTAAGGACTATGCGCAAGCATGTTAGAGATCCCTCAAATTCTCACCCCCGCACCTGTTTGATTTCGACTCCTAATACTTTCTAGCTTTTGCCGCAAGACCACAATGGTGAAGCACCAGCGCCGATTGCACCAGCGTGGCGGTGGTGTAAATTCGTCAGAGCTAGCAAACGGCGACACTTCAGACTCTGATATGGGAGAATCGCTATTCACCTCTCAACTTGTGACTCGGGCACATTGGCCACAGGACCCAAACACGGTCATTACCCACCATGCCGTTCAAAACCACCAAGTCATCCACAGATCACACGAAGGCTGAGCGTTAGGCGGTGGGGAGGGTTTACCCACTCTGCCGCAAGCGGAAGTTGGGGAATGGCTGGGCTGTAGGTGCTGTGCAGCTGTCAGACATACCTCATAGGGGAGACAGATTGAGATGGCCGAGATGGCCCAGACGGCGCTTCCCGTCGACTTGAAATGGCAAAGCGGCACAGATGGTAGGCATAGATGGTAGGGTCCAGTATACTCTAGTTCGGTGTCAGTCACGATCAGCGCTACGATCATCACGATCATCATCACGATCAGAATCGCGATCAAACCCTACTAATGCTCTGCAGCTGTCAGGCAATACACGCACGATTGTAGGGTTATATGGTGAATGTAACCGTCGTTCGAACCGCGTCTATATTCGGTGCCTACTTCCTCGTGTCGGATGGTGATTTCCCCCCTAAATAGTAGGAGAGGTTGTGTCTTCTCGTGTCTGTCTCTCCATAGTTGGTAGTACCATATCAACAGTGGCGTGGTATAACGGTTGATAGCCCACTTGCACGCTGCTGTGCGCGGCACAGGTTGTCAGGGCCAAGGTAGATGCTGTGGAACTCAATACGGGCCTTCACATGTGCATCGACAGACTTTGCTTCTGAGAGAAGCCAGCTCACCGCTATATATCTATATGCCAAGACAGTCTGCATGTCAGTGCATGCGATCACCTGACCCTGAGGGGCCGTTCGGATTCCCATTACGACTACGATCACTAAACTGCATGCGCTGCGACAGGCCGTAATCCAAACGCAGAGACATTACATGGCAACAGACTCGGGCCGAGATGGCGCTGCCGCTCAAGGCTTCGCCTCCCGTTGCGCATGGTATGGCTGGAGACTAACCGTACTACTGCTCCCCCCGCCGCCCGTGCTGTCGCGTTTCCAATCCGTCCCGCCGCCGCCGCCGATGTGTGCCCGGCGGCTCGATGGTGCCCTCCTCGATGCGCTTTACGAGGTCGTCGAGACGACTGCCCTTCGGCTGGCGATGCCAGGCCTTGCGACCGGAGTCGAAGATCTCATCCATCTCCTCGAGCATCTTGCCCTTTGTCTCGGGGGCCGCGAGGAAGACGTGGATCAGCGCGAGCCCGTTGAAGGTGCCGAAGACCATGTAGACCTTCCATGAGATGTGGTACAGCATTGGCGGCACGGCGAAGCTCAGGACACTGTTCCAGAACCAGTTGGCGGACACGGCTAAGCTCACTGCCTTGGCGCGGACTTTGGAGGGGAAGATCTCCGCGGGGTAGCACCAGGAAACGGGACCCCAGGTGGTGGCGTAGGCGGCGACGAAGAGGTAGCTGCAGGCGACGATGGCGGAGGAGACGGGCTTGTTGTCTAGCACGATCCAGGTGATGTTGCTTTTGGGGATTGTCTGGGGTTGGCCGTAGACGGCTTGCAGCGCGCCGTTGATGAAGAGGAAGACCATCATCAAGAAGGAGCCGACGAGGAGGGTGGGGCGACGACCCCATCTGTCGATGTAGATAATGGCAGGGAGGGTGAAGACGACGTTGATAATGTATTGAATGGATGCGGTGAGAAGCGAAGAGCCGATGTTGGCGGTTTCCATGATGTCTGCGGCTTGCGTTAGGACGTGAAGAAAGGAAAAGGCTGGCTTGAGGTTTGGGAGTTGAGACTTGCAAATAATGTAATACATCATAATATTCACCCCGCTCAACTGACTCCACATCTGAATACTCATGCCCAAAATAACCCTCCTAATCATTCGCGGCGCAAACAACGCGCGTGTGCTACTCGTCGCCTCCTCTCTCTCAAATCTCAGCGCCTTCTCGATCTCCATATACTCGGCCAGCACTTTCGGATGCTCAATGTCACCATTAGCATGCAGATTCGCCAGCACCTGGATCGCCTCCCCCCATCTATCCTTACTAGCCAACCATCTGGGGCTCCTGGGTAGAAAGAACAGACCAAGTCCCAAAATTATCCCGGGGATCATCTGCAGACCCCAGGGGATGCGGAAGGCCGACTCGGGTTGGTTGGGGTCGTCGGGCCCGCCGCCAACATGTGAGGCCCCGTATTGGATGAAGTATTGGATCAGGATGCCCCAAGTAATAGCCCATTGCTGCAATGCGACGACACGTCCTCGAATCTCTTTTGGTGCGATTTCGGATTGGTAGACAGGGACGACAGTTGAGGAGATACCGATACAGAGGCCGGAAATCGCGCGGCCGACGACTAGCATAGGGACGCCATTAGAGACGCATTGGATTCTGCGGATATGTCAGGAGAGAAGAGCGGATGGGGAGAGGAGAAGGCGCACATTGAGCCGATGACCCATATAGCACATGATATTTGGATTGCTGTTCGTCGAGAAAGCTTATCTGCAATGAAAGATGAAATAAGAGCTCCAACCAAGGAGCCAAGGGGCATAGCAGCTGTGATAGCTCCCTGAAGTGACGATACTCTGCGGGACGTAAATCAGCACATCGCCATCATGCAAAGTCGAGGCATGCTTACGGATTGCCATAATATCGTTTGTATGCTTGCGTGGCCAACACTCCGCTCATCGACGAGATATCAAAACCAAAAAGTCCACCACCTACATTCCAACCGTAGATCAGCAGGGTTTCATCGCACCGAGAGGTGTTTTTGCTCGTGGTTTTGAGACACTATTCGAGAGAGCTATACGGATGGGTGACGGGACGCAAAGGAACTTACCGATGGCAGCGAAGCCACAAATCAGATAGACATTCGTTGCCTGATACATATGTGCATCATACAAATCGCACTCGTTGGGTAGGCGCAAGTCAGATACGGATTCGCAAAAGCCTCCAGGTCAGAACAGTCGACGTCCGACATGGGATTTCAAAGCGCAACATCAACTGGAGAAGCAGAAACAGAAGCAGAACGCAGAGGGAGTGGGAAGAAGGTGAAACTGAAAGTAGGAATATGTGTGGCGTAAATATTAGGTACGTATCATACGTTTTGAACGCGGTAGCTAGCACCAGCACGTTGTAGCGCCCCATTGTTGCTTGGCCGCTTTGGACATACAAAGCAATGGTAAACCATGGATATAGATCTCCAGGTGCCCAGTGGCGTACACGAACGGCAAAGCACGCACGGCTCAGTTGATGGACAGTGCACTAGACCCGAGCTAGGCCCCAGCCCCACAGTCTAATGGGAAACGCGGTAGCCACCTCCAGCACGTTGTAGCGCCTCATTGTTGCTTGGCCGCTTTGGACAACAAAGCAATGGTAAACCATGGATATAGATCTCCAGGAGCCCCAGTCCAGACCCCAAATGCCAATGCATCGCCCATTCGCCCTCCTGCTCGTCCTCATCTGACTGTGTCTTGTCGGCAACATCCACGGCGTTTTCCTCATCGTTGACCGAATATTGGCCCCTCCATGCCAAATCCTCGCTTTCACTCGCCCTCTCCAGGTGTACCCTCCTCCTTTTCACCTCCTCCGTGGCTTTCGGTTTCGCCTTTCCTCCCACTCTCCTGCGTTGTTAGGCTGAACCTTCAATGCCAACGCATCGGCCCAAATCGTCACACCGGATCCAGACTGACCAGGTCCACCATTTGAAGGAGGGTCAAGCTTTTTCAGGTCGATTGCTGACCTCCAACCAAGTCTTCTTCTCCCACCATCCTGGTCGTCAGATCCGAGCATCTGAACTTCTGAATCCGTCAAACTCCAACATAAAAATGGGTAATTGACCCGAAGTTACATTTTTCTATGGCTGTTGCCTGACATGAGATTTACCAAGAGTGCGCCGGCTAAGGTCGCACCGCCAGTATTGACTGGCCCAGGTATGCACTTTGCGACGAAGCACTATGAATGTCCTTGGCCTGATAGATTTTCGCAGCGAAGCTGGCCGAGGTGACGCGCCTCATGAACAAGCTGGATCTGGATCTTCGAGAGATCTGCATGTTACCGCATCGTGAGCAAGTGGAAGAAGCTGATGTGCAATCGAAGAACTAACGGATGCAGAACGGGATGCAGCTCTCGAACAGTTGAAGATATACGGACGAGACCCGAAGGATGCGGATCCCATCTTCGCAAAAGAGGTACGTGGGAGACTCATCCCGTTGTCCACAATAATGCTGATGCGGACCCTGCCAGGGGATCGAAACACTCACTCGTCATGCCTTCAACAGCCCGTCCTTCACAACTTCTCGAAATGCGCTGCGCTGCCTGGCGAACGCAATGCTGCTCAGCCCTTCCGCCAGAGCCTGGTTTGTTGAATTACATTACGAAATAAAATTGTGCCAGCGCCTCAAGAACGACAACTGTGAGGACGAGCTCCTGGTATCGAGAATCATATTCCTCACAACGTACGGTGGCAATGTGGACATCGAGAACCTGATTGACAACCATCACCTAGCGGACAACATCAACCACAACATCGCCCGTCACGCGAAACAATACGACGAAGTACAAAAAAACGAGAAAAAGGAAAATGATAGGTCTTCCAATTCGTCCGTGAAAGAGAAGGAAAAATCTAAAGACAAGGCCAAAAGGAATTCTAAAGTAGGTTCCTCGAAGCCAGGCCCAATGGAGGACATGTCTCTTGTCGAAACGCTCAAACTCCTCTTCAACATGACACACTTCTGCCCACAGCGCAGCGGGGCGTTCTCTCCCGCAATACCCTATATCCTTCGACTCATTCTAAAGTGTCATGTCCTTCCCGATCAGCCCATGGAGCCCCCAATGTCTCAGCTGGTTAATTCTCTCATTAACCTAGAGCTCGAACCCAACGCGTCCGCATTCTTTCCACGTTCCGATCCAAAAACCTACGTCGAGCGCATGATAGTCCTTCTTGATCTTGCGACTGCTGCCTATACAGAACGAGACTTGGAGCAACAAGTGTCGCCTCTCTTATCATTAATGCGGAAGGTCTACAACCTGGCACCCAGACCGGTGAAAATATATATGCGTATCCTCCTACCAACAGCAGATGATCGAGCGCAGCCACTAGGTAAAACAGATACACTATCTTCGCGTATTCTAAGACTATCGACGTCTTCCGTCGCATCTACAGCGCGCGAAGAGCTCTCAAGTCTGCTCTTTGAAATGAGTGATAAAGATGCCAAGAACTTCGTGCAGAACGTTGGCTACGGCTTTGCCAGTGGATTCGTGTCGGTTCCAGACAATGCCTTGGAGGCATGGAGCACAAGTTGACAATGTCGGACTACAAGAATTTGTTTTCATGCAGATCTTGCGAAATGATGAGCAAAAAGTTTCATCTCCACCCCCTAAGAATCTTTTGGATTTGAATTGAATGCGGGGAGCGCAAAGGAGGCACGACAGAAAGGCGGTGAGGCTGCACCTAGAGAGATATCGGGTTAGAGACGTAAGTATTCCTATGAGAAATGTCAACACCAAATGCGAATTATGACCCAAACAGCCTAGAGCAAAAAGGTCTTGCGCACGAAGACGAGAACGTCGACGACAGCAAGTGCACGAAGGTGGATATTAGCAGGTCGGCTGCTAAAAACGATAGGATTACGACGACATAGGCCGATGTATAGATTTAGGATCATTTCAATTGCCACTGTCTTTTCCAATAACTAGTCGGAACTTCATTATCAATGCAATGTCATATCAGAAATATCGTAGCTGGAGTCCACAGTGTAAGCTTCGGCAAATTTTTTGCTAGTTATCGTACAGCGAAAAAATATAAAAATGCAAGGGCCAATTTTAGACAGAACTGAGCCCTAACTCTCCCTAGGACGAAGACGCAGTTCTATCCCCTCGTGCACCTTCCTCTACCCGTCCCTGCCCAGTCTCACGAACTGTTACGAGCCCATGCTCCGGTAACTGCATACTGTGTAAAATGAAGCAAAGTGCTAAGTGGTAACGACTGGTATTGGCGCGACGAACAAGGGGCAAGCAGAAGAGGAGTGGGAGTGGAAGGGCATGAACGGGGAATTTGGAAGCGTTGCAAACGGCCCATCGTTTTGGTCCATTGAGTTCGCTCATTTGCGTTATTAAGTTCGTGGATGTATGGTTTCCGCTGCGGTGGAATGGATGAGAGGGCAACTCGTTGCATAATGTGGACGGGACCTGGGTGGCGAATGAGGAGAACGGCTTGCGGCAGTCGGGGAAGGATCCGCAGTGGATAGAGGAACTGCGGTGGGTAGAGGTCTATGACGAGAGCATGGTAGCGAGAGGAATGGAGACAGGTAAAGCGCCAACAGGCTATGGCTGATGACGTCGAGGATTGACTGTATTTTGTACTGTACTCAGATCTTATTATCTACCGACCCTACCTTCAACACAATTTATTATAACTTCCTAACCTATCATGCAAAGATCTATGTCATACAATGGTCGTCGGAGTGCTTAAGGTCGTCGAAGTGCTTAAGGTCGTTGAAGAGCTTGATGTCGTCGGTGTGCTCGAAGTGCTTGATGTCGTCAGTTAAAATATATCAATCAGTGATTGCTGTCACTCACGGCGTTTCTGTTTTTGTACAGGTGCAGCTTAGTGTTCGTCTGTAGCTTTGCAGAAATTGAGCTCTGGCCACATCAGCGATTAGGGCCTAAAATTCGCGTTGTGCGACTTACTAATTCGGCATAAAAATACATTTCTCCCTGAGCATCAGTGGTGGAGTTCGTTGGCCAGAGTTTCCAAATAAGGACAAGTGGGCTGGTACCGCATTAAACGCTACGGGTTGCTGGGGTATCAGCGATTAAACGTGGATGTAGCGGCGGCCACCCCAACAAATGCGAATACCGCTCCACAAATTCCAAGTAGGTGCGAATGCGTGAAACGGCGCGTGGTCGAACGCGAGGCGGAAATATCAGTCGCTTCAACAGAGAATGTGTCCGCGATAAATGGGTGAAGGTAGTGAGGCTCTATAGTAGAGCTCGTTCTGGGAGAGGAGTATAGGTTTAAAGTAAGGTCAGAAAAGCCCATGGCAACCTGACCCTAATAACGTGTACTCCTTCAATAAACATTCCAGGTGTTTTTTCTTCTTCATATGCCCACGATTCGAGGTATGATTGCTCTTGCAAGGTCTTCATCATTGCTACTAGAACTGCTGAAAAAATGCCTATGGCCTTAAGGCCATAGGCATGGCAGTGTGGCCTTCAAGCTTAGACAAGACCCCTTTATAAGTATAAGGGATAGTAAGAGCTCGATGGTGGAGCTGTATGGAGGAACTCTGTCAGGTCTTGAAAGAAGATTCTCCGCCAATCAGGCGTGAGCACAACTATACGAACGTAATTTTCCAGTGGGAGGTGTTCCAGATTATGAGATGCTTAAAGTACGCGAGCGACACGTGACTAGAATAGACATGGAAGGAGCCGGCCGACACCACCGAGTATTTTTTTCGGAGGCGAGTTCAGTAACGCATACTGTAACTGATACAAGCACGGTGTTAGCGTCTTTATTTATTTCCGTTGTGGGTGGCAGATTGGATTGGCGCCACTGTTTTACCCCACATGCAAAATATCCACCACATTGCTTGTTCTCGGAGACGAGACCACAAACGGGAAGAATAGCCACCACGACGCGGCACGGCCTAAAGAGTTTTTATTTTGAAAAGTTTGGTTCATACGGAATACCCACTGTCTTCACTAATAGCGCTGTCTTCGCCCATCTTCTCCAACAAGTTCCCATTGTCCTATCCCTATAAATGCATTAGTATGGGGGGAAAATGGAGATCCCCTGACACGGCCTTCTCCTGACCAGCATCTCCACACTCTCGCCACCCTTTTGCCACAAACCCTCCAGCAGGTGCAGCACACTGCATTATTTTGAAGATCAAATTGGCCGCAATGTAGCGCAATTGACCACAATGGTGCATGTAGATGCCGTTCATTTCGGCCCGAACGATTGAAATGGCCTAGCCTCAGTGCCATTCGGCCATTCAGATGTCGGGTCGTGCGTCTGCCACTGGTGTCAGACGTGCCCGCGATTAGCTTGGTCGACATCAAATTTATATGAACAACGCGTATCCCCTGTCTCTGTATTCCGAATTGACGGCATGCATGCACGATGCCTGTTCTAGGAATAATCGCGACTGTTACCCTTCTCATCGTTGCTACCATCGCAGATGTCAATCTATCACAGGCGCTTGCGCAGATTCCCACGTGCACTGTAAGTTTCCGCCTACGCCTGTGCCTCGGATCTTTTATTTTCGCATCCGTAGCAAGAATGCGGTGTCAACGTGCTGGTACCCGCGCAATGCCAACTGACCGACCTGTCAAACTGTCTTTGCACGAATAGTACCTTGCAGTTAGAATTTGCGCTCTGCGTCTTGGAGTCGTGCGACCTCCCCGACCAATTCGGTGTGTTCGCACACATATCTGCCACCATTTAACGTTCGAACCTGACCTTGACAGTGTCTTCAACCGTCCTTCAAAATGAGATCTGTAAGGGTGTCCCGATACCATCACGAAGCGCGGAGATTATACGAGATGTTATCATCATCTCAGCCTTTACCTACGTGGTCATTGGATTGCGATTTTATTCGAGGGCTCTCGTAACGAGCACGATGTGGTGGGATGATTGGGCCATTGCCCTTGCAGCTGTGAGTTCTCGAGTATGTTGTGGTCTTGGTAGTGTGCACCTGTTGACAATGCCAAACAGCTCCTCATGATTCCGATGACAATCATTCCGATATTTAGTAAGAGCTTTGTTACTATAATATCCTTTCTGCCGCAATGCTAACGTATTTCAGATGCCACGCGCGGCTTTGGGAAACACTTCTGGGATGTTCCACCTCAAAATCTAGTTCTACTCCGAAAGGTATGATCCAGAGTGCATCTATTCTACCAACAAATATTTACTCGAAATAGCTCTACTACATCTCCCAAATATTATATGTTATTGTACAAAGCGTAGCGAAATTCTCCATCCTGCTCCTCTACTTCCGCATCTTTCCCAGCAAGCGATTTCGCCTTGTTGTAAAGATAGCGATAGGGTGGATGATTTGCCATACTCTCGCATTTGGGATGGTCGTATCCTTCCAGTGCGTACCTGTCGAATCGGTCTGGGATCTCACAGTGCATAGAAGATGCACCAATTCTCAGGCGTTCGTCTACGCGGCAGCTGGGTTTAGCATTTTCGAGGACTTTATCATTATGATGCTCCCTTTTTGGGAGCTGAAAGACTTGAGCTTGAATTTAAGGAAGAAAATCGCGTTAATGTTTCTGTTTGCTCTTGGATCTTTGTAAGTGTAATAGTCCAGCTAGCTTTTGTTATTGCGTCCTTGCTAATGTTGGTATTATAGCGCTTGTATCACAAGTATGATCCGACTCAAATATATCGTCGCCTACGGGACATCTGTTGATGTAACATGTAAGTAAAACTCAATCTTAAAGCGACTTAGCCTAGAATGCTAACCCGTTCATAGACGGTAATGTCGACGTTATCTTATGGAGCGTGCTCGAAGATTATGTGGCAATCATCTGTGCCAGCCTTATGTGTTTCCGGCCACTATTTATTAGATTTCTGCCCTCAATGTTGCCAACCGCCGGCTTGAGCGAAAGCAGAAACACTGGGGGTCAAGCGTGGGCGCAAGCGAGGGGGGATTCGAAGTTGGCAAGCAAGTTGGGAGCCGGCGCCAAGGGGTATGAGCTGAATAGCCAGGACGATGAGGCAAAGGATAAGCAAGGAAAGGCTATTCGGGTGCAGAAGACATGGATCACGCAAACCAGCAGTGCCGAGGAGTTGCCGGAACGAAACTATTTAACAGAGAGCCATGGGAGAAGCGAGGAGTTGTGGCAAGACCGTCAGACTTGAGGGCATGGGTATTCGTCCATATTGCTTCATGATAATTTCGAGGACGTTCTAATAAATGCTCACATCACATAAACGTGATTTCCCTGTGGAGCATGCCCAGCAGATACCTCCAGGATTTCCAGCTGAGGATTAACCATACGACTCCGCCTTTTCACCAGTGAGCCTCGCTGCCAGCCTCCTCAACACCTGCTGTACTGGCGCCGGCGGCGTTGCAGTAGTGCTTGGATGTGGGTTCCGTGGCAACGGCTGCGGAATGGGAGTGGAGGAGAGACGCCGGACTCTCCTTATTCTCCACATCATGTTCTGGGGAAACTTCCGTTGCCCCGTCGGTGGTCGTGGATTGATGCATAGCTCGGATCTTGGTAAAGCCCTTGCAGGATGTAGTACTTGTAAACAATGAAGCTTGAAAACTTATATCGTAAGCGAAAAAGCCGCTATACCTCAGCTACTTAGTGATCCTCTGCCTACTGATCCTCCACCCATTTATCCTCCACCCAATTATCCTCCACCCAATTATCCTCCACCCCAATTGTCCCTCACACGCGATTGTCCCTCACACTCGATGATACGCCTCACAACACCATCAGCCACAGTTAGCAACCACAACCACAATTTAAGCCACAGTTTGAATTGCAATTTGAGAACGACAATAGTTTATATTATTCATCTTATGACATATGATTCTCATCCTCATTCTTTGCCTTTTTGCTCACATGGTTTAAAGCCTCGTCCTTCGTGTCTTGCATTTCTTCCTCTTTATCTTCGCACTTTCGTTTCCTAGACAC
>JPKA01001221.1:0-13042 GCA_000750875.1 Pseudogymnoascus sp. VKM F-4517 (FW-2822)
GGCGGGCTGAGATTCTTGAACGGTGATGGCGACGGGGGGGCTGGATTGTCACTAGATTGGCTGATTGGTTGGGCGGGGATAAAAGAAAAGTGGAAGTGGGGATGCGGATATAGAGCGTCTGGAACTGCGAAGGGATACAAAAGACGGGGAGGGCGATTGTGGAAGTGGGGCCGTGATGGGGTGGGTGAGTTGGTAAGATTGTACTGTACCTTTTTTTTTGTTACATAAGCTATCGGAAACGGGCGGTAGTGGAGGAGAGGGTAGATTAGGTGGTGATTGTGGTGGCGAATTCTGGATTACAGAAAACTGTCTTTTTTTATTACTCCAAGATATGTTTTTTGTCCGTGAGGCGCGCACGGGTAAGGACGGGTGAGTTCGGGATGGTTTTGGGTTGAGAGTGATGTGATAGAGGGAAGGAAGGAAGGGTGCTCGGATGGGAGAAGGGCGAGGTGAGGGGGAGAGACGGGGTAAGAAGGGTAATCAGGATAAACTGCCCCTGAGGCGCACGGGTACGGACGGATGAGTTCGGGATGGTTTTGGGTTTACTGGTGATGTGATAGAGGGAAGGAAGGAAGGGTGCTCGGATGGGAGAAAGGGCGAGGTGAGGGGGAGAGACGGGGTAAGAAGGGTAATCAGGATAAACTGCCCCTGCTCTGCCATTCATGTTTTGTCCGTCCGTTGGGTCACTCCCAGGGTAAGTAGAGGAGGGGGATGAAAGAGCCGGACTAGAGTAATTTATCGAGATAAGAGATTCCGCCGCGTGCTTTTACTCTACTCTGCTAGATGGCGCACGCGGGCACGCGGGCACGATAGATAGAGCGCTGTACTGTAGATGGCTGTATGTACAGCAGATAGATGGGCTGTGGATATATATAGGAGCGCTTTAAGAGGTGGCATATAGTGGTTTCGATGCGTGTCTTGGTGCTGTCGCAGAAGTTCTGGATACTGTAGAGATAGGCGGCCACGGGGGCCAACCACGAGATGATCCCTCCCTCCCTCCAACAACGCCGAGGCTGCGCGAGGGCGCGACGACGATCTGAGCGCCGCTGCGCGTGGGGGGCTTCCACTAACACTGCTCCTCCATCAGCACTAACTCCTTTCTAGGTTCTGTATAGCACTATATAGCAGTCAGCAAGCACCGTTTCCCATCAGCTCCCCCGCCGCATCTCCGAGACCGGGGATCCGCGCCGGTGCAATGGCCTTCTTTGGTGGGGGTGTTCATATTTGCAAGGAGAGGAGGACGAGTTGGAGTTGGATTCCAAAGTGGTTTGGTTTGGGGGTCCGTCTGTGGGGATAGCGGCACGGTTTGATTATGCAATGGCCTACGATGAGTGCGTGCGCGGTGGATGGATAGTGTTGGACTTTTACCTGTGCCGCTCCTCACAGTTAGTGCGTGAGCCTCTGGGGTGGGGAGCGGGTTGAGAAGTGCGAGAGCTTGTTATCGATTATCGATTCCCACTCCCTCTAGCAGATACCGTAGAAGCACAAACCGCAACTGTGCTGATGTGCTGCTGGATAGAGATGCAGACTACTGCCAAACAACCGTTGCATCGCATCGGCATCGCCCTCTTCGTCGCGTGCCTATCCATCAATCTATCCATCTCAAAGATACCTCGGCGATGCAGCATGACGGCATAATGAGGTGAGTGGCGACTCTGCTCTTTCCCATACTCGATGCGTAACTTTCCCATCTTTATCCGTCGCTCAGCATCAGCATCGAGACCTGCATCTTGGAAGCCCAACGCCTAGCACCGTCGATCACCCAAACCGTTGTGACAGTGGACGTTTAGCCAGACAGAGGTTGGTTGGCATAGGTTGGCTGGCAGAGGTTGGCGTGGGGGTCCAATGGATGGCGCGACGTGGTGGGGTTGTGCGAAGCGCTCTGTTCTTTGGTTTGCTCGATTCGCTAGAGGCGTGATCAAGTACTGTACCGGGCTGTATTGTTGGACTTGAACGATAGACTTGGACTGGGCTGGACTAAATGTGGCACCGGCTGGTGTCTCGGGGATATTGATTTCCGGGCCGCTAGACCCTTCTTTTTATTTTTTTGCGACTGGAACAAACTTCGACTTTCATGGCATGAAGTTTAGACAAAGGGTACGTACCTCTCTTTATTATTTCCCCAACCCCATTCCCGGGGTCTGGATGGCTGCGCGGATGTCGGTTCGCAGCAGGTTGCGCGAGAGACGACGCTACTGCGTGTTGGGATGTCGGCTGGAACGGGGTAAATGGGTGAGAGAGAGAAGGAGGAGGGGCTAGGCAGGGTTAGGTGGTGGGCAGGGGTAGGCGAGGTTTGCTTCCTGTTTGGTTGCGGCGGAGGGAGTGCGCCGCTAGATTTTCTTTGTGCTGTCTGTTGGTGAGATGGATGGGATGGGATGGGATGGGATGGGATGCAAGGGAGGGAAGCAAGGGGGGGAGCACGTGCGGTGTCACGCGCTGGGGTAGGTGGGTGTTGTCGTTCCTTCTGGAAGGAATGAGGAAGCGTGAGATGAGGTGGTGTGATGTGGGGAGAGGAGGCAGGGGGGGGGGAAGGGGAGTTACTTTTGTCATGCCGGCTGTGCTACTCTCCTGCGCTGTCACTCCCGTGGCCGGTTAGGAGGTAAGGGAGGGATAAGGCTGGGATGATGGAGATCACGGTGTCTCAGGCTCCCGTGAGTGTCTGCCTCCTGTCAAGTACGGTACATCGTCCTTTATGGCATATGGCATCAACGCCTCTTCCCAGCTCAAACAATCCAGTCCACTTCAGCCAACCCAACCGTCACCAGTGCAGTAAAGTACTTACAGTGCAGTACAGAAGTGCAGTACATCACCACCGCCCTCCCAGCCCACATCTGCTTTGTCACCTCCCCAATCACCCCCCAAAAGCCACCAATCCCCTCCCCCCACCCAACCATCTCACCCGGCGCTAGACTCCCCCTCGCCCCCCTCGACTGCACCAAAGATGCAGCCTATCGAACCAAACACCGCACTAACCTTGAAGCGGCAGTGGCGTCCGGGTGATTGGCTTTGGAGTGGGACGCGCGATGGCTAAATTGGGGTGGTGGATGCGGTTCTAGCGTCGTTCTAGAGGGGGCTAGGGGGGGTTTTGCAGCATGGGTTTGGGGGGGCGTGGGCAGGCTTGCCAATGAGTGGTGAGGGTGGTGGTGTTCGGCTTGCGCGGGTGCTGGGGATTGGACTGTGGTGGATGGGGGTGTGTGATCGTTGGTGGTGGTGGTGGTGGTGGTGGTGAGTTGGGGGATGGGATGGGGTGATTGGAGGTAGAAGGTACCTGGGCGCAGTATTGGGTGAGGGTGGAGAGTGGCGGTATCTTGTACGACCGTCCTGGCTGTTTGTGTGACTTGCTGCAGGAAACTGCTGTCTACTGTACTGTAACCCTACTGGTGCGTTGGTGCCTTTTTCCCCACACCTCTCTGCGCCTTCCAGTGTTCCAAGTACTGCTTCTTCCCCTTCCATGCAGCAGAGTACAGACGTGAGAGGCTGCGTGTACTGGGCTCGGTCGTTCCAGTGGCTAGGGAGGTAGGCAGGGAGGCAGGCAGGGTGGTAGGCAGGGAGGCAGGGAGTGGTGAGGAATGCGGAGGGATGTACTGTTTGGGCGTGGGTTGTAGGCGGAGATACCTGATGATGCATGCTAGATTATCGACGAGTGGTGACAACAGAACAGGTGACAGAGGTGTTTGCCAGTCGTGACGAAATTGAAGAATAGAATGAGTGTACGTCCTAGTATTGTCTCTCTCGATGGCCTGATCTTGTCTTGTGTCATATCTCCTACTCTATCCATCATCTATTGCCATCTATTGCCATCTCCACCATCCACCATACATCACTGCTCCGTATTGTATATTCCATCATATAATTCCATCATATATCCTATCTATCTATCATATACCGTAGAATGTATCCAATCGTATCCCTATCTCCTACTCTAATTCTTACCGGGTACTATTATTACTGCCGCCATACCGCCCCTCTACGAACAGCACCGATCGGCGCTTCCGTCGCTCTGTCATCTCGTCACCTTCGTCACATCGTTCGTTCGTTCATTCGTTACCGTCGTCCACTCGTCGCTTCGTCACATTTATCAGCAACTTTGCTCGCAATTACTCAACTCATGCCTCAGTCCCCCATATCCAGCTCACTAATCTTACCAAGCTACCTAGGCCCCTTCCCTGACCCTGACCTCGATAAGACAAATAACTCCTCTTCCCAATAGAGTACCAGTCCTCTCCATTCCTCTCTTATTGATTGTCTTGCTGTCTGTATTCGTCTATTGTCTCCCAACTGGGCCCCCTTGAACACACTTTACATTCCATATACAGTCCTATATTGATTGTAATCCCACTCTACGACTGCACATAAACGCCAAGTCACGCCCTGTCCGCCCGCTTGTCTCCTCCCCTACCCTGCGCGCCCGCCCTGGCTGGCCTGTCAAATCGAACTGCGCCTGGCAAACTGAACCGACCGAACGATTCAGCCATCCGAACTTCTCTTGTCTCCACATTCGCCACCGAAACCCTGAACACAGCGTACACTCTACTCCCTACTTCCGTACTCTATCTATTCTTTCCTTTCCTTCCAGAATAGATCGAACGAAGAAACGACCTGCGAGGAAGGAGTACCTACTCCTGGTACTCTACTCTATTTCTACTCTCACTACTCTACTCTTTACTCTAATATACTCTAATACCCTTGGTCGCTACTTATCCGCCGCGCTTCGCTGTTTTGTTCTACTACTCTTGCTCCTGGCCCTGGCTGTTCCACCACCACCAAACCCGCTCTCAACCCACTCACTTACTCAACTCTATCCACGACACTACGGAGTAATTCAACTACTGTATTGTACAGTAGGAGAAAAGGTAAGAAAAGAACACCTTGTTGCCACCGTCACCTCATATCTGCTTCTACACAAACTCCACTCCCTACACCTACTACATCCACTCTACACTCCCCCAGGTGGCACCTCGGACACCTCGCACCTTGCACCTCGCACATCGCCGCACCTGGCACAGTGGCAACTCGCGCGACCAGCCTTCCTCTTCCAGTAACCTGACTTGCCATACGGAGCACTAATTACTTTTACTTGCAGTGCTACAGTACTTACTCGCCCAGAAAGCCAAAAAGCAGCGCCTTCCATCATTCCGCTGTCCACGCCCCTCCCCGAAAAGAAAGTCTCCACTGTACGGACTGAACGGGCTCTACGGACTACTCGCCTTTATTACGTCTTGGCCCCACCAGCACCCACCTGCATCCACTATTCAGAGTACCTTACTACCACAAATACCCACTTCGGATCTCAGATGCACAGAAGCCTCTTTCGAAACATCCATAACGACATCCCTCCTCCGAAAGAGCAGGCCCATAACTTCCCGACCGACCCATTCACTCATTTCTGCGTGAGAACGTGCTGTCTTTAGCCGCGCCAAACCGATCCCCGTTTGCTCCATACAAACTCCATACACTCCATACACTCTCCATATCAATCCAATACCTTGCCTCACACAAGCACAAACACACAAATCACACCTTGCGAGCCTCGCACTGACTGAAAATATACGCACACACCAAGCACACACACACAAACAAAAGGCTGCCTGCCGTTGCCTCCTTCCCAGGGCAGTGGGACTATAAGTGGACTTAGGACCCATTACTTGCACCACCTTGGTGTCACCCGCTACGAAAAAAAGAAAGAGGCCATTACGAAAAAGACGAAACTACGAATCGGGTCTTTACATACATCGTCACTGGGAACACAAAGAATCCGTCACAGGTTACTTCTCTCTCTTATACCCTTCCCTCCCGACACTCTCGCCAACGTTACTCAAACGGTTACTCAAAGGCACGTTGTGACCACCACGACACCACCATCCGCCACCACACTCACCCCAAACCATACATTCGGACGCGCGGAGCCCAGGAAACATTCCTGTCGCCGCACTGCATAACGCTTGACACCCGGTTGTCTTGGAACGGAAACGGAGATCGCCAACCATTGGAAGTTTGATCGGCTACTTGCATGCGTTAAAAGTGATTCGTCGTTTTTAACATCCGCCACATCAAACAGTAGACCCTCTTCAGTCCCAACGCGACTGCAAAAAGGTCGTTTGTCCTCATTACCAGATACCCTACTGCATTACACATACACGACATTGCCAATGTTATCGATATAGAAAACGTCTCTCTCCATCTTTCAGTACACGAAAGAACAGGGAGCAGTAGCACAGCTGGGAAAAGAGGCCAAGGGCTTCATGAGGTTCTCCCGAATCGCAATGAGAAAGTCGAAACGACAGAAACAAATACCACCACAAAATCACGAAGAAAATACCGCATATCCCTCGCCGAGGTGCTCTGCGGTCGTCTTTGACTGGGACGCTGACGACGAATTCATGTCATCTGGCGACAACTTGCCATCGAGGCCGCTGAGCCTTGCCATACCTGCTGGACCATACTGCCCACGAAGGCCGACATTGCGAGAGGTGCTCGCAAACTCGGCGCCGCCGCCATGGACGCTCAGCGCCTTCATGGCCTACCTATCACAAAATCACTGCCTGGAAACGTTAGAATTTACCATGGATGCCTCGCGGTACCGGAAACATTATGAGACATTACGAGAGAATAGCGCTGGACTACTAATAACACCGTCGACGGAGGGCTGCGAATATGTTCGCATGCTATGGCAGAAGCTGCTGGATGCGTACATCACACCGAATGGACCGCGCGAGGTCAACTTGCCGTCGGACGTGCGCGATCGCCTCGTCTCTGCGCCAAACCACTTCACCCCACCACACCCCTCACAACTCGATACAGCTGTCAGGATTGTATATGATCTCATGGAGGAGAGTGTCCTCGTACCCTTCCTTAATTCCGTCTCGGTAGCACGGGGCCCAACGACCTATTCGAGTCCGTACGCGTCGACGGATGACATGTCGAGTATGCTCGCACACGAGTCTCGTGACAACCGCTCTGGAGCCTCTTCACAGTCAGGCCATGGCAGTTCGAGTCGCGATACACAGCCCTACTCTGGACCTCTACGCCCGTCACATCCTTCGCACCTTGCTCTTGCCCTTAAGCGTGGCCTTGGTTCTGCGTATACCTCATCTACGACCAGCAGCGCCGAAGCAAACGACGACTCGTACACCGACGACAGCATGAGCACCGCGGACTCTCCAACTTCCACTGGTGAGCCCATGACGCCTCCAATCACACCGCCCACATCCGACTCGCTCGACTCCTTGGACTCAAGCCCCAGGGGCAAGAACGACGAGTCCGCCTGGAAGAAGATGGGCTTCAAATGGGGCCTCCGCAAGTCCCGCCCCTCCCACACCTCCGAATCCAGCACGAGCACCTCGAGCTACCCGCACGCCCCGCGCCACAACCATGCGCCATACAACCCGAGCACATCCAGCTACCCGCACGCGCGCCCACCGCAATAGGGATCGCAGATCGCGCCGAGATCCTCCGTCCCCGCCGCCCCGCCGCCCTCGCAGAGGATCCCCGCCTCCGTGCTGCCACTCGCGGCCACGATGACGGCCCCCTTCGAGGTAGCCCCGCGCCGCCCATCCCCGGCCATCTCCGCGATGGCCACGATGGCCGGCGCGGGCGCAGCGGACGTGTTGGAGACGAAAGGAGTCGACGCGGTCGCGAAATCGGAGGCGCCTACACCGACAGCACCTACACCGACGCCGCCCATGGAACCGACGCGAGCGGCGCCGCCGACACCGAAACCGAAACCGAGACACCGGATCCATCGCCCGACGTTGCAGGGGCAGTATATCTACGCCCACCCTGCGCCGACGCTAAACTCAATCCTCGCTGATGAGGCGGCGCGAGCCCTCCGGGACCTCGAAATCGAGGAGACCGAGATTGACTGGAGGCTCCTCTCTGCAGCGGCGGCGAAGCGCGGTCGCACGCCTAGCGTGACGAGTAATGAGACCGCGCTGATGACGCCGTCGATGAGCATCACCTCGCTCGCGAGCACGCTCGTCGACCGCGCGAGCGTGCACTCTTCTACCACGGTGGCGGGGTCGCATGTGACGGAGGCGGACGCGGATCGGTACGGGTGGGAGGAGAGCCTTAGTGCGCGATCGAGCCTTGATTCGGGGGTGAGCGAGGAGACGGCGAGGAGTTTCCGGGATCTGGGTGGAGATGCGACGCCGCGGCCAACTGCGGAGGTGCAGGAGAGAACCGAGAGGGGTTTCATGGGGAAGAGGGGCTTGCTGTGGAAAGTGCTTACGATGAATGCACGAGGGATGTAGAGAGGAAACCTTTTTCCTCTCATTGTCTATATTTATACGACGACATCGGGAGAGATTTTTTGGTTTCGAAAAAGGGGTGGATGATGTTTCAAACTGCACAGCGCCGGGGCCAATCTTTTTTTTTGGAATTTATTTATTATTAGAAGACGGGGCGTCACATGGCGGAAAAGGGGATATGCTGCGAGGAAAATGGAGCGATTTGGATTGGGAACTCTCAAGCTTTCTTTTTTTTGCTATACGAGGAAACACTCATACGAAGGCGTTTTTGTTATCATTTTTTTTGGGGGGGGGGATAAAGGGGGTGTGCAGCATTTACAACAATACGGGGTGTCTGTTACTATGTGCATAGGGCTTTGGGAGTTTTTCTGTCTTTTATGTGTGTGTCGGGGCGATTGGGAGGGCATTGAGCGTGTGTGCTGTGTGGTTGTGTTGCTTTTGGTTGTTTGGATATATCCCTATAGACGCGATCTTTTTTTGGTGGAGCGATGGCAGGGGAGGGGGTGTGTGGTGATCCATATGATGATGGGTGGGATGATGGTGATTATATAATAATATACCCTCTACTACTTTACATACAAACTGTGTCTGTTGTCTTGTTGTCTTTGTGATTGTGGCTGTGGTGGAAGTAATGGAAGTTGTGGTAGTGATAGGGGGTTGAGATAGTGAGGGTGGGAGAAGTGGTGAAGCGGGGAAGTGGTCAGGAGGAGGGATAGGTTGTAGGCAGCAGTCGTAACATGTTTGATAGATAATAGGCAGTCACCCCTCCCTTACAACAGGCAATCGAACAATAACGCGTGTCCGCATACGTGGCTCCTGACGAGAGACGATCGACCTAGTCCTATAGCAGGAGGCATCTTCCCTTCTTCTGAGGTAGGGTAGGTGTCGAAGCGGCGATGATTGCCTAGACGCGAAGAAGTGTATTTTGTAAGTCTATGTAACCAACAGGATGAGAAAATGAGAGCGGAGTTCTGTGAAGATGGTGTTGTTTAGGTGGCCACTTTACCTCGTAAAAAATATCCATTACGTTGACTTGGGTTAGACCAGAGCACTCCATGTACTTGACAGCCCCCAGCTTCTTGGCGGCTCTGATACCGTCCTTCTGGCTCACGGGCTGGAGCCTCTGTTTAGCCAGCTTCGCTTGGAAGCTTGGATCATCCCTCAGGTCGGTCTTGGTTCCGACTAGCAGCCAAGGGACTCCTGGACAGTAGTGCTGGATTTCAGGGACCCAGAGATTCTGCACGTTTTCCAGGGTCTCTGGTCGAACGACGGAGAAGCAGACGAGGAGGATATCGGTTTCGGGATATGAGAGTGGGCGGAGACGGTCGTGCTCTTCTTCTTTATAGGTATCCCACAGGCCGAGGTTGTATGACTTATCACCGACGCTGAATAATGTAGACTTGCGTTAGAGGGCTTTATCTAGAGACCTTGAGACGTAGAGAACGAATATCTTCGACTATCTTATTTCGGGGGCCGCATGGCTCACCTAACTGCTAGTGAATAATTGTCAAACACGCGTGGGAGATACACCTCTGGTGGTGGGAAGTTTTTAGTGGTGTATGTGATTAGCAGAGATGTCTTTCCAACTCCATTATCTCCAACCACTACACATCTGCCATCGTAATAAAACAGTTAGAAAATATACGAGGACTGGTTGAGGCATTCTTTAGGAGTCTGCTAGGGCATGTGTGCTAGCTTATCTAGAGATGCACGACTCACTTGACGTTACTCTGAACCATCTTGTATTGCTCAAGAGAAACGCAAATAGACAGTGACTAGTTGAGGCATTCTTTAAGGAGTCTGCTAGGGCATGTGTGCTAGCTCATCTGGAGATGCACGACTCACTTGACGTTACTCTGAACCATCTTGTATTGCTCAAGAGAAACGGTGAGCAAATCAGCAACACAGAACAGTTTAGTAGTAGAGAGGTTTGATTATTTTTCAGGAGCCTAGATAAGTGTGTATTGGTCAACAATGGCGAGAATAAGGAAGAGAAGATGCAAGGATGCAACGGTAAGACGGGGAGATGGGGGGAGAACCGAATTTGAGAAACCTACCAATAGGAATGCGGGGAAGCACGGTTGTCATGATTGGTAGACCCAATGTTAACGACAAACAGACCAACGAACAACCTGAAAACTACGATAGGAGCGCAAGTCCGGGGTTGTCATGATTGGTAGACCCGGTGTTAACGACAAACAGACCAACGAACAACCTGAAAACTACGATAGGAGCGCAAGTCCGAGATGTTAACCAGATTTTGCTAACGGCCATATACCGAAGAGCGCAAAAAACAATTCATTTGAACAGGAGAAAATAATTATACGCCGCGTGAGTCATTGGGATGAAGTCGAGACAAGCTTCGGGCCCCAAGCCGCAGCGCAGCATACCGGTCTCGCCGCATATATATCCCAATTGTGAGCCCGTATGAGTTGTCTTCAAGTAAAAGAATAGCCATGTCAACGATAATGGAAAACTCCAATGCCAGAGATATGGCGAATCATGAATACCCGCGCGACAAATCGCGGCCTATGCACATTCTCCATCTTCCAGCAGATATCCTCCTTGGTATTTTCGACCACCTCCACAATTGCGAGAACTTCCAACGCCACATTCGTGATGATGACGAGATTAAAACCATTCAGAGCGCTCGTCTTGTCTGTAGTCTCTTCAACCGCCTTGCATCGCCGTTTTTATTGCCAAGCCTCACGGTGCAGCTGGATCAGACATCCCTTGAACGCGCAGATATGATTTCAAGGACACCTTTAATTGCAGCGGGGGTCCGCACTATTTATGCCGTGCTTCACTACTGCCCCAAGGAACTTGCAGACGACCTTTCGCGTTATAAGCTTCAGCGAGAGGAGGACCTAAATTCATTGAGCGGTTCCTGTGCATGGCAATCCGCGGGAAGCCGTCGAGGTGGAGAGGAGTATATAATTTTACAAAAAGCGATAGACGATTACTACGCTATTACCTCAGCGTGGACTGAGTATATTCGCCAGCCGGATGTAGCTTCGACGGACGAGGATACACTCAGGTATCAGGAGATCCTCCGGCAGGGCTACGAAGCGTTTCGGCAGAAGCACGAGGAGCAAGTTAGACTGATCATGGATGGGTCTTTCGTTGCGACCTTGGCGTCGGCGATATCCCGGATGAGACGCTGCACTTCCTTATATTTCGTCGACGAAGTACATTTCTTGGATTATCTGAACCGCCTTGCGGACGACCCATCTCGTATGTCAACCCACCCAAACGAGCTGCCGCTACTCATGACCGCGCCGTTAGACTGGCAGACAGTCGAAGGGCTCGAAAGAGGGGCGGAACTCTTACCCGCGAAAATCCTCTCAGAGCTACCAATCGCCATCCACAAAGCAGGCGCAACCATCCCCAACATAATAGTCCGCTGCTTCCCTACGGCAAACAATTACCCCATGCTTCGCCCTGGCCATGACCCAAATAACCCCGCCTGGTTAGACCTCCGCGCTGCAAGCCAGCACCTCACGGAATTATATTTTACTCCAGGCCAACCGTCGCTCCGCGACCACCATCTCCGACCCGAGGAGCTCTCCACCATGGACCAGTACTTCGGCGCTATTATATCCGGGCAGGACATTGAAAAAACAAATCTCCATTTCCCCAGATTAAATATTGACGACGGCGGCTTGTATTGCATAGATACCATATTTGCTACCGTTAATTGGCCGCGCCTCAAAGAACTCATTATCTCGTACGTCTCGTTGAATCAGGGCACGCTAGAGAATTTCTTCCGCAAGCTGGATGGTGCCAGGGTGGAGCGAATCTACCTGTACGATGTTGAGTTGCTAGATGGGAGCTGGGCAGGGATGCTGGATCTACTGCGCGAGAGGGTGGCGTCAAGGTGCCTGGATGGAAAATGTGAAGTCAAATTTAGTATGCTTATAGGGGGTGAGTTTGAAAAGCGGATATTAACAAAGACCAGGTCTTGGGAAATTGTTAAAGAGCCACATGAGGTGTCGAAGCTCATTGCGCAGGCGCAAAGTTTTGTCTCGGGCGTTGGATTGCAGAACCCGCTGAGGGTTGGCTAATTCTAGAATCAGTAGAAAGTGAAGGTTAGAGACTGTGTATGGTCTATATACAGTATGGCTGAGGATTGATACCCACGCGTCTCTTAACGCAGGGATGCACGTTATACAATCTAACCCCTCATCCCCAAACAACTCTCTTCTCCTACTCAGTAATCTCCCACGCCCTAACAGCCCCATCATCCCCACTCGAAACAACCATCTCCCCCTCTCCGCCATCAAACCGCTTGCACCACGTAACGTGGTTAATCTCATACGGACCATGCCCCATCTCCGCCTCCGCGAGGATTTTCCAGTTTCCGGGGCCCGGGCCCTCCTCCGTCTCCGCCCCCTCACCTTCCCCATCCTTCTTCTCCTTCCCATCCTCCTTCTCTCCCTCCCCATACACCACAATCTTCGAGTCTCCCCCGCAACTCACCACTCTCCCCGTCCTCTCGCTCCACGCCACGGAATACACGGCCCTCGAATGCGCCTTCGGCAGCACCGCCTCGATCTCCCATTTCTCTCCCTGCGCCGCGGCGCGCATCGTCGATGGGATAGCTCCGCTCTCGGTCGATTCAGCAGCTTCGACGCGGCGCCAGACGCGGAGGGACGAGTCCGCTGAGCAGGTGATTAGGCGGCGGGCTCTGGGCTTCGGTACATCCCCTCCATCTCCCTGCTCCGGTTTGGAGTCGGCGTCGGCCCTGGCCTTCGGTCTATCCTCCCCCTCCCAAGCAACCCCCCAAACCGTCTCCT
>JPKA01001236.1:0-22703 GCA_000750875.1 Pseudogymnoascus sp. VKM F-4517 (FW-2822)
GCCAGCTCCAAGAACTCAACCTCTCAATTCTACAGCAACAGGTAAACGAGCATAAGAATAGGGGGCGTAATAGCCGGGCACGCCTTCAAGTCGGGGGCGCTCTTTCTGTCGACGAAGCCCGAGCTCTACTAAAAGAGAAAGTTGAGCAAGCAGCAGCAAAGGACGCAGCGAAGGAAGCCCGAGTAGCTCGCCAGGCTACTAACCAGGCCCGTAGGCAGCTCCACCGGGCAGGAATCGAAGCCCGGAAGGAAGAGCGCCTCCGGAAGAAGAGGGTAAAAGCTTACCAGAAAGCTGGTAATCCAATTCCTCCGGAGGATCAAGACCCAATTCGTGAGGATCAAAACCCAATTCGAGATCCAGAGGCAGAGGCAGAGAGCGAAAGCGAAAGTGAGAGTAGAAATGGGAGTGGGAGTGGAAGTGGCAGCGATAGCCCTGGCGAGAGTCAATTTCAATGGTATGGATATGAGAATTACGAGTAGTCAATCAGGAGGATCAAGACCCAATTCGAGATCCAGAGGCAGAGGCAGAGAGCGAAAGCGAAAGTGAGAGTAGGAATGGGAGTGGGAGTGGAAGTGGCAGCGAAAGCCCTGGCGAGAGTCAATTTCAATGGTATGGATATGAGAATTACGAGTAGTCAATCAATTTAAGTATCTTTTCATATAAATTACTATGTAGTAGTACTTAGTGATTTTGGTGTTCGTGAACGCCGTCCGCTTCCGCGAACGCCGATCGCTTACACCGACCATGAGCGAAGCTCATGGTCGGTTCCGACGATTAATTCCTTGGCGATTAAAAGAACTATCTCAGATGGCAACGCTGAGAATGACATCTTGTCGCAGTCCGCCTAACAAGTACCTCTTACACCACGTGACCCTTCCACAACAATGTGTGCACAAAAAGTTACACAGTGGGCGTGCTGCAACTGCACTGTGAACGTTGGTGCGGTCGAAGATTGCAAGGATAAAGGGACAGCTGATTGTAAGGGTGTCACGAAGTTATCTATTTCATATTGGTTAAGCGGAACATTATATTGGATCGCGTATCTATCAAATGCTTCCAAATCAGAATTAGTTCCATATATACCGTCCGCATAGACCCAACTTGGAAAAAAAGACGGGACTTCGCTTCCTAATCGGCCTGAAAAGCTAAAGTCAATCAAGATGATATGGCCATCCGCGTCTTTCATGATGTTGCTAGGACTAAAGTCCCCATGGCTGAAGCCTGCAGTATGGAGCCGATACAGTGTTTGCTTGATGTCGTCCGTTCGCGAACGTAGCTCAGATAGTTCGACTTTGAAGAGCCTGTTCATTCGGTAGCCGCAGATGACTCCATTGTCCAGGATTGGCTGCTGGTCGAATTCAACAATGGGAAGTCCGAGCTTCGCCAAGTCAGCGAGAACGTCGATTTCATGTTGAATGAGCTTGATAGACAGGTCGTCTTGGTAGGCAAGCTTGAGAATAGGAAATCGACCGTGCTCGGTGACTCGAATGGACGCATGAGCACCGTAATCAACTATCGTCGAGTCTCTCCAGATTGCAGCTATTTCGGAATTTTGATGTACTGAATGAACGCTGACATTCTTAAGGTCGGGAAACCTTGCAAGGTCGGGGTATTCAGGCGAACCCGACCAAGTGATAGAAAACGGCTGGTGATCGTAGTCGACCATGCACTCATACGACCCGCGGACTCCCCCGCTTTGAGGTGGTGTTATGGGCTTCGCCTCCTGGGGGGACTGTGACCCGCGGACTCCCCCGCTTTGAAATGGTGTTATGGGCTTGGCCTCCTGGGGGGGCTGCGTTGTGGTTTGTCGAGGAGGTCTGAGTCGTGATATCTGCTGATTGCTAGAGCGCAATCTGTTCGTCTGGGCAAGCTTTCCTGATACCAGTTAATTTGTAGTCGGTTAGTACCGAGCTGGTCCATACCTTGGGCGTGTCTCTGCCTTTTAGTGCGAGCCATGTCGACGTATTGATTTGGCTAGAATACACCCAGCGCGTTGACCAAACCGCGAGATATCTCGCTGACTCGTCGTCGTCAATAGGTAATGAATCGTCAGCGATGCTTTTGCCGAGAGATAGGAGTTGAAAGCAGCCCAAGGAGGGTGGACTGAAGTTGTGCTCATCTTCTAGACGTTGTCTGATCAGGATCGGGATGTGCTTAGTCATGCAGACCTTGTTTACATTTACGTTTCCGAAGGCTTGGCGTGCGGGAAGGCCCAATTTTGGTCATGACACGGGTGTTTAGCGGGTCACTCATCGACATATCTATGATCCATCAAATGTCTTCACAGCCGGATCGGAAGTTCAGCGGTTGACGCAACTACTGAAGCAGGCAGAGGTGCGGCCGCAGGGGAGCAGGCACAGGCGAAGCAGGCAAACCTAAAGATCAAACGCACTCGTTCTCAGCATTTGAAGATGTCATCACGCACACATACTCACATGGGGTTATGAGCCGAACATCTCACGGTTTTTTGCTGGGCCGCGAACCATAACACTATTTTAGCACACGCCAAAGACCTGCTTTACGCATTAGGAAACAAAAGACGTGATTGTGTAAGATATTGATGTGGTCTCGTTTAGCCTGGTTACTGAAACTGCCACGTGGCTTGCCTCGCTGTTTCTGCCTCGTGGTTTCCGAGTTTCATGTGTTAGTCTGGATCAGATTCTGCTGTCCCTGCGTCACACCTGAAACTGTTGGTTTCATCCACGTTAACACTTACGAACCGCTTATTCTAACGTTTCTCGATTGAAATTCCACTACTCTAATCGATTTCGAAGGCTTCGTGTGAGCCGCAGACTAGCACCCACGTAACTCAACCACCGAATTAAGGAACGTTACTATGATTAGTAAGCTCGAGCGAACAGTGCGGCGCCACCCATACGGATGGCGCCGCACTGAAGTAACTGACAGGGGTTCTAACCCCATGTAGAATGCCAAGCAGAGGAAATGAAAGCCATACCTATTTTCAGCATCTGACCCCTTTCGAGACTTTTGAGACTTTTGAGCCGCACGAGTCCCCTTGTGACACGTTGGACTGTTCGTGTGATCACCAGCACCATTCCAAACTCCCCGTCCTTGAACGGCTGACTAGCCCACTGTATCCGCAGCAGTTTGTTAGGTGGCAGCCTGGCAGCGGCGTTGGCCTAGTACTTGAACAAGGCCCTTGTGTTCTCTCGTGAGATATCGCATGCACAATGGGGATGTTTTTTCAGCTTGGCAGCATGCGAGGATTGAGGCTGGGTCGGCCTGTCTGGATATGTCTGGCCATCTGGGTCCTGATATCCTCCTTCTATGTCTTCAAAGCTGGCCAGTCGAAACAAACAGTCGTCGACCGACCGACTGAGGGATGGGCCGTGGACTTGCGCGCAGGCTGCCCGCCGCACCTTGCTGCACTGTCGCCGGAACCAAATATCGACGCGCAACTGGCGCGGCCTCTATCGGCAGCGGAGCTCCTCTGCCGACCTTTGGCTGCCGAGCTTTCTTCCATCCCGAAACTGCTCCACCAGAGCTGGAAAACCAACGATCTCCCGGCAAAATTCGACAAATGGAGCAGGGTGTGCCGCGAAAAACATCAAGACTGGGAGTGGGTGCTATGGACCAACGAGGACAACCTCAATCTGGTCAGGAAGTACTTTCCCTGGCTTTTAGAAGAGTATATGGCACTGCC
The DNA here is from genome assembly GCA_000750875.1 of Pseudogymnoascus sp. VKM F-4517 (FW-2822). Taxonomy (NCBI): domain Eukaryota; kingdom Fungi; phylum Ascomycota; class Leotiomycetes; order Thelebolales; family Thelebolaceae; genus Pseudogymnoascus; species Pseudogymnoascus sp. VKM F-4517 (FW-2822). The sequence continues at coordinate 3,665 of JPKA01001236.1, forward strand.
AGGGGAAATTTACCGTGCCGACTTCTCTCGGAATTTGTACATGTATATGTTTGGCGGGTGAGTTTCAACGATACAATTTGAGTCACGGCAGCAATGTTTTGCTAATCATCCTTCCCATCCCCTAGAGTTTATATCGATCTTGACACTGATTGCCTCCGTCCTACCTCGACGGCCTTTGAGGCCTTCGACATCCCAACCGTCGAGAACACCACCGCCGTCGCCGATGGCCAGCATATAAACCAGTTCGCCATCTTTGGAAGGATGGGCACGGACGAGAGCTTCGAAAACTCAATCCCGAATGCGTGGATGGCTTCTTCCCCAGGACACCCATTCTTCCTCATGCCCCTACTGTCCCTACTAACCCAGATCGCAAAGACCAATTCGTTCATATATTGGCTGTTTCACAAAGCTTCGGCGGAGGAATGGACAGGGCCAGCGGCGCTGTACAGAGCTATCCTCGATTTCAACACGAATGGGCTATGCAAAGAGGCCGCTGCTCTGGCCGCCGTTGGCCCCTTTGCGTCGCAGGCGAAGAAAACCAGGCCGGAGATTGTCCTGCTTCCCAACCATTGGATATATCCCTACGACTGGACTGTGAAGGAGCTGCGTTCTCTATGCTCGACTGAAGCTGAAACCTTCAACGCAAAAGCTTGCAAGGAGAGGCTAGAGGTCGACAGCAAAGGGGGCATCTCCATTACCTACTGGAGCCATACTCATAGCAATAAGAACTCTCATGCGAAGAATGTCGACAACATCAGTCATAGATGATTTAGGCGAAGCTTTCCTACACTCTGTGTTGGTACGCATGTTACAGTTTGGGTTCTATCGTAGAGGCAAACCACATATATGTCAGTCGATGATTCGTCAAATATTCAAACTAATGTGTTTCCAAAATGATGAGGTAGTCGCGTGATAATGTACATTGTTCTACCAAAAAGTAGCTACCTTAATTCTTCATTTATGGCCTCATGTCCGTCCAAGTGCTATTATTAACCGCAATTTTGAGGCAGACCGTCCAGCAGCCAGTTGCTGTGTATATTACTTTGAATCGCTATATGCCGCGTTTCAAATCGTACTTATCACGTGATGAAGATAGACCACTGTTAATCGCCCAAAAGTGTCACTTTGGCACAAGCATCGCACCTGTATTAGAGCACATAGTCAGTAATCATCTGCACCGGCATCGCAAACTTTCCCCCTTTTTTTTTCTTTTAAGTACCCACCTGTGCAGGTTTCAGAAGCGTACTTGAGTCTCGCTCGAATTGTGACAGGACTTGTGATCTGTAATATGCCCTCGGTTCTATGTGCATTGCACGGTCGCTGTTATTCGAGTGGCTGTGTGGGTTGGTGGAGTGCTGACGAGGCGCAGCCCAGTGATTTTGCGCAGCTTACGTTCATGGGTGATGGCACTTGGTAGAGAGTATGATTGCGACTGCGTGAGTTGGTCCTAATTTGAACGTCCATCTACCTAGCTCCTTCTACGGCCACAAGTTGAAAGGTCCACCTTTACTAGTGCATGGCACGTAGACCGGACTCCGTGTTGTGAGACGGGTAAGCGGACGGCTCTTGTCGATTACTTGGCGCAGTGGGTTGTATTAGAAGGTCTCATTTCGTCAGTTACTTGTTGTTTGTTGTTTCTTACTGTGCGGCAATTTTCTCGGTGGACGAGTGGACTTACACCAGGAAAAAGCCCTGGTAAATTTTGAGGGCTCACCCAGACACGCTAGATGTATCAGGTGAGAAGGTCTCACGCAGGCAAGACTTAGGCCTAGTATGAAGATACTGTATTTGAGCTAAGCACGAAGCTTCTACCTGAAGAAACCGCCAGTCTTATCAATATAAATCTTTACAGGGTGTTGAATTCGAACTGTAGATCTAGAGTCCCACGGGTCTCAACGCCTCTAGTGTTACGGCTCACCCCATCATTAGCGCCAGACAAGGGTTGGACGAGAAGCTGCATATGAGAGACCACAGCCATTGGTCGAGAGGAGGATATGAGAAACCAAGACCACGTGACCCCGATTCTGAGGGGACCAAGGATCGTCTAAGGAGCGTCTAGGTATCGTCTACGGATCGTCTGGGTAGCACACAGGATCCAATTGGCACGACGCCTCTATATAAGCAGATATTTAGTTCTTAGATAGGAGCTTCGTGCTCAACTCAATATAGTATTTTGTTATACTCTAGCGTGCTACATGAAGCCTTTGTGTCTGATCCCCTGCCTTCTCTGATAAGTTGAACTTTACGCAAGAAACCTGTGTCTATCATCATTTAATAGTCAGCGTTACATCTAGCTGCTCGGGCACCCCGTCGCGCGGTCCGACAAGCACCCCACGACACATGCCCCCTGAAGATTGATCCTTTTTGACACACCCGACACAAACCCCGCAGGAGTAGTAACGCCGTTACAACGGTTGAATATGTTCAATGCACCAGGATAAAGGTTTGACTCATGGAGATCCGCAACATCAGAGCCCCAGCTAACGCAGCAAGTGGCGCCGGAAGTTTTGCACACGGAGCGAGTTTTCTGGCCTAGAACAGTTCCGGAGGTCTGTATTGCATTTAGGAGGGACCTGCAGACATTGGTGTTTCCTTGGTTGTTGTTGGAGCAGGAGACGACACTAGGGCCACAAGTGGCGCGTTTGGTGATGGCTACCGAGTCAGGGCCCGAGACGTAGTAGGAGAGCGTGCCATCGGTGGTTTCGACTGTGTGGGACAAGACGAGACCGTCCTCGGGGGCGGGAGCTTCGTTCGTTGGGGCAGCTGAGGCGAGCACAGCCAAGAGGTTGGCGAGCACAACGGCGGAGAGTTTGAACTTCATGGTGGTGGAGATGGATAGTTTCTGTCTTTTTATAAGCTGAGATTTTCACAAGGTAAATTACGAAGCTTACGCTTAATTAGATCAAGCGGTTGTAAGAGCGAGAAGATTTTTTAGGCTTGAAACGTACAAACAAGGTGATGGTGAAGGTAGAGAATAAGATCTCACTGGGGCGAAGAGACCCTTTTATATAAGTACGATTATCCATGCACTCTTTTCAGAGGGATGCCACTGATGTTTTCGTTTTCTTGGCCAGATGTACATTGCCATCAATAAGCAATCTGTCCTCGTATTTCCAACAGCAACAAAACAGGGGTTGTTGGGATTGTCCGTTTAAAAAGCTCCCGATGAGGTGTGGTAACGCCAAGCTCCTCCGAAGCCACTGTTAGTATTACTATACTTTGCAGAAATCCAATAATTGTATGCAAAGCCCTGGCGTTGACTGCGTGAAACTAACTGCATTACGGCATACCAGCGAAGAACCAACGTCGAATACGAGGATAGCTACGACCCTGATTAGCAGGTAGCATCAATATTCCTTGAAGCCACTGTTGGAATTATAATCCTTGAAAGATATCCAACAATTCCTGTAGTAGTAAGGGCCAATGACACAGCTTAATCTTAATCGTTTGTTACTATCGTTGCCAAGCGACTCACAGGGCAGCATTAAACACGGAGATCCTCACTTACAAGTTTTTAAACCAAGTACGAGTAAGTGATTGTGTGAAATCTCTCTCACCAAAGAGTATAAACAGAAATAACTGTACTCTCTATTTTTGCTTGGAAGGCTTCATGTTCCCCAATTTGATGTTTAGAGGTGAGGGTATCTTGGGCTTCTCATCGACCTAAATTTTCCGGATGTGGCTGTAGCTGCTGTGACGGCTTTAGTTTGGTTCGATTGGTCAATTGCTGTTGGTTTCTGCAGAATGCTGTTGACCCTGGTGTTGGTTTCTGCTTTAGTGTTGAAGAATTTTAATTAATGGCGTGCATTACGTATTTACGCATGCGATAACGACTCTGTACCGACTTGGTGGTGGATTCCACGTGCCGACCAAAATTATCCCTTTTGCGCGCACCGAACAGCCAGCCGTAATAGGAGCACAGTACGCACAGTAGAATACAGTATGTAGAACAGTTTATACTATCTACAGGGCCTACGCTACTGTTTGTAGCCGCACTTTGGCTCCGGCTCCAGCCTCGAGAGGTGCTCAGCTTCGTGCCGGCGTTTGTGCGAGTATTCGGTCAGACCAGCTGGGGCCTACCGAATATGCACAGCTGAGCCTATAGCTGGGTTGGGCACGCCCAGCCATACAGTCTGGGTAATAGTAGCTCCAAACGCCAGGCCTAAACTGAGCTTGGGCGCAATAAGCCTGGTTGGGTCACCCTGGGCACTATGGCTCGGGCTTGTCATTTGGGGGCTGAGCTTACAACAAATTCCAACATCTGCAAACTGTTTGTAATTTATCGTCAAGGTACGTGCAACGTGCAACGTTGTATCAATTAGCTACACTGCTGCACTGTGCCTGTTGGACAGATGAAATGGGAGTTGACGCCGAGCTATCGCTGTTGGATTTGTCTGAAGTGGACGGAAATTGCGGCGCCTCATCCGTATGTGCAGGGGCAATATACGCTAGGGGAAGTAAGAGAAGGCCCGCGCCGCCCGTTCCGACGTAATCGGGATTGGCATAGTCAACGTGCCTCGTTTTGCTCTGCACGTTATGGTTCGAGGCATGAACATATAACGCAAGTGGAAATAAGACTGGCTACGGGCAGATGCATAAAAGAGTTCCGAAGCACTATGCAGTGATCCTCAGCAATCGTATAGTTTTATGCAGCAGGAAATTCGGCATAGCTTAAAATCAGCCTCGCCACGATTCCCTTGCCTCTTATCCAATTAGAATAAGGCCATCATATCCTTCGCGTGTGTCCGTCGTGCCTGGCTAGTCTTCGTCAGATGCCAATGTGTCAATCTGGCCAAAACTATGGCCGCGCTAATGTAGGACGGCTGCGAGATACAACATTTCAAGTACCCACTACTACCAACCACCACTCGCATCTGTCCAAACAACAACTGCGGAGTGCAAGTATTATCACTTCAGACCCTTGATTTGTTGGTTGTGGTCTGTACGCGAGAGAATGGTCGGACGCGCCGTGAGGGCCAAGCGACGGATGACTTGACGTTACCTCAGCTAATCAGGACCGTCTATCGGACTTGAGCCATATTAAGAAGGTGGGACGATCCCAACACCCCCCTTTTTTGCCGTTAAACTACCCAACGTACGGAGACTATCACAGTAAGAAAGATATTGCCACCTTGAACATCTTTAGAATGGCATATACAGAGGCTCCAGATTCCCTCCGAATGTGCGCTACTTTTTCTCCTAGAATCCCCATCTAGATAGAGCTGACTTCTCCAGTGTATTAGTTGTCTTGACGGTTTATTCATTTCTCCCCCAGCTCTATCATCTCTGCTTTAAAAAAAGATAGCACGGGCGTCTCCATCGGTTATGTACTGGCCAACCTACTTGTAGTGCTTTGTCAACCCATTAATGCCATTTCCGAAACAAACTTTCACCAATATCAATAATCCATTGTACTCGTCTTGTCTGCAGAACTGAGGCAGTATTCCGCAGGATTGATGAATTAGGACGAGTGCTTCCCCCACGGAATCGTATCAATTAGGCCTCTGTGAACATTAGTTTTAACAAGATAACTGCTTGCTGATTAGTTATGGCCAAGGAACTCAGTAAAGATGCTAATGCACTTGTTCCCCCTCAACGACGCGAAAGCATTCCAAGGCGGCATTCTTCATGTCCCGAAAGCATTGCAAGTCGGTATTCTTCAAGTCCGGTTCCGATTCGCGATAGTCGCAGTCAACAAGAACGTGGCAACGGGCCCTCTCTTGCAGTATTTCCCCTTGAATGTGTAGAAAGTCCCTCTCGAAGTCGAAGCTGCGATTCGATGATATTATGCAAGCTGCCGTGGCGACAACAACTGGCTTTCTGGTAGGCTCTCCTGGGACTCGGTCTGTCCGAAATTGGATAAAGATGCGACGAGTCATAATTTTCTATTCCTTACTTGCTGAGTGTATTGACTCATCTGGAGTTTAATGGGAGGTTGAAGACTGTGTAAAGAGAGGGAAAGTCGTTGAATCTCCAATGTTTCGGGTTTATAGTTTTCCCGCTTGCGTGCCAAGGACCTCAGCGCGTAGTCATTGCGACGCGTAATGCGAGGACATATTCCCCTCAACTACCCTGATGTCTCATCACGTGCTATGCAACCCGCGACGCGACGCAAGGGCGCGCGTCGGCCAATCACAGCCCGCCTTGGATAACAGCCACTGTCCAGTCACCACATACACATTTGAACGCCTAGATCTACTGCGAGTGGTGTTCGTCTGGACTTTCCGTTAATATGACAGAAAATGACAGTTTGAAGCCAGCTCTTTATTCAGCATTCGAAGATGTCATCGGAAGTTGACGCCCTACGGCAACAGCTTCGGGAAGAGCAACGACTCCGCTAAGAAGCAGAACGACTCCGCCAAGATGCACAGCAACGGCAACAAGAAGCAGAACGACTCTACGAAGAAGACCGACAACGCTACAAACGGAGGACCGGAAAGACAACGCTGCCCGAGTTCCTCGATGCATGCTATACTCACCTTTGTCTGGGTCTGACAATTCAACTAGATATCACACAGTCGACGCAAGGCAATGCTGCAAACGCGGATAACAAACCCCGCCCTAAACGAATTCTGCTATAGCTAGAATTTGATGCGGAACAGGCACGCACGTGGGAAGATTTAATGGAGTTAGAATTCGTCCTTAAACGACATTTTACCTCTTTGCATACTCTAGAAGAATTAGGAGATACTGTTTGCAGGTGGCAGATGGGGTCTAAGCTAGATCTTAATACCTTTGCTTGATTCACTGTAGAGGATCTAGTATCCTAGATTATTAAACGGTTATCTAAAGACAGCGTATTGCGCGACCGCTTTAGTCTTAAGGGCTTAGTTAAGTTTGAAAACCACAGCAACACACTTAGTCGAACGACGGAAGAAATGTAGTCTCTTAGCATCACCAACAAACTGCGACAGTCGAAACGCCTTGCAAACAAACTAGGACAGACTAAGTCATTAGAATCTGTACCGAAATCGTCCCGGCCTTACGCAGATCAGTTCTACGTTTACAATACTGGTAGTAAGGGGGAGACAGAGCATTAGGTAGCTACGCTGACGATCGAATACAAAGCTCCTTATAAGTTGACTTTAGGGCATATCTATAAAGGCCTTGCTATGATGAACTTAAACGAAGTTGTAGAGGAAGGCGAGAATGAAAGCGTGGCAATTCGCTGTCGTCGTTTAGTTGCTGCTGTTATTACGCAAGGCTTTTTATATATGGTAAGGGCTGGTTTGGAATACAGCGAGATATACACTAGTGAGGCAACAATCTTCTTGCGCATTCCTAACGATCCCTCAACTGTATACTACTCTCTTTCTGTCCTAAAAGGAGATGTTGGGGCGTCTACTAGCTAGGACGAGCTTGGAAGCTAGCCTAATCGTTTGCATCTGACTGCAGTTGGTTAGGCTGTAGCGTTTACTCTTCGCGCGCTTCAAACGCCTCTACGCAGTGCGCAATGGATAAATAAAGCTCTGCATTAGCTTAAGCCCTAGAACATCGTTGTTAAGGAGATTAAGGATGCTGTCGCCGATAATGAAGTGCTGTCTTCGGAATATCGTCCTTTACTAGCAGGCACTTAGGCTATTATAAGGTTACTAATCCAATTCCAACCTTGTAAGACTAAGTTTGTAGGAACTTGTGATTCAAAGACGTTGTCTTCTAGCAGCAACGATGACGATCATCATTAGGACATACTGAGTCGTCCTCGACAGCCTTCGAACAGCAGAAACTCTCATACTTCCTCCAACCCTCTATCCTAGACTAATGAACGTAGTGGAAAGGACAGAGCTTATAGCGGGGCTTATAGCTAGAGGAATTTAGGTCGATTCTGTACCCCGAACTGTCTAATAGGTATAATAAATAAGGGAGAACTCGACTAGCAGTGCCCAAACGTTAAAGAACATAGAAAGGGTCGCTATCAGCTTAACTGTAATTCATTTATGCGACATATCTGCAAGTTGTTACGCGATTAGCTTAACTACTGTAAACAAATGTACATTCATAGAGCTAGAGGGGCCTTTTTCAAGGTTAAGTTACCTACTTTTGGCTACACTGTCGCTGTAAAAGGCACAGGAGTAGAGTATGTTAGCGATCTAATATATAAGTCAAAAATATACCATCGCCTCCTTCTACTATAGGGGAAGTGTATGTCTGTGCATATAGGGGATATAAAAGTAGACAGCCTACTATACTACGCAGGTGCTGTCCATATTGTCCATATGATGTTTCTAAGCTTTGGAGGTTTTCTGTTGCGATCGCCAATCTCACTAGCTGTCGTCAACGACGCCATCCGCAGTCTGCATGCCATATATAATCTAGGAGTGTTGCAGGGCGATTCAACAGCTAGTAACGTTCTCGCCTACCTAGATCGGCCAGGTATCATCTGGATTGATTTCGAACGAGCTGAGTTCATACCTCTACGAGAGGTACTAGGAAGTCTATCGCCAAATCGGAAACGGAACTGGTCTTACAAGGAAGGGAAGCATAGGAAGAGAACACCTTCATCAGAGATACGCGAAGCTAAGACTGAGCTGACGAGGTTGGTGGGCAAAGGGGATTGTATGATAAAGCATAAGCGACGAAGTCCGAATTTAGGACGTGGGGATTCAAGAGATATCAGTAAATGGAGCAGTACGAAGTCGATGTAGAGTACGATGGGGATGAGCGGATTATAAGGGATTGGGAATTGGGATCGAAATGGGGTCGTTGCATAGGATCTGAGAAGGATGACGCGTTTGAGTCAAGAAACATGGGAAATAACTGACAAGGAGGTTCAGGATGTGGGTAATCCAAGAGATTGTTTGAATGAATGATGGCGGTAGAAGCGACGTCAGCCTTTCAACAGATTTTATAATTCGTCTACACTTTGATCCTATCTACCTAGGCCCTTAGAGGATACAGATTCACTTCGCGTCCTGCCACGCCACTGGTCCTGCCGGTGGGGGCTTTCTAGTCGTTCCGTAGCAATGTGTGCACATTAAAGGTCCGCATCGTCCTCGCTCTCGTCATCGCTCTCCTGAAAGTGCGGCCACTTATCACTGAACATACTTCGAACCCTTTCTAGTCGTTGTGCAGCAATGTATTTATAGTACCATGGCACACCCTCGAATACACGTATTGCTTCCCGAGCTTCGACATCTTCACCCTCTGAAATGAGATTGATGCAGATCGCATCAAGTGCACGGAATATATCGTCGGCATCAGTGCAGGTAAAAGCACCGAAGCCCCCATTTTGACGAAGCCGCTGTCGTGATCGAAGACACAGGATGCGGCCTTTCAAGAGGCCCCAGGCAGATTTGGGAAATCGACCAGCCATCCCCGTTTCTACAGGATGCAGCCATTTGGAAGGCCTGAGGCAGATTTCAGAACTCGACCAACCGTTTCGCGTTTCCAGGAAGCCGCTGTCATGATCGCAGACACAGGATGCAGCCATTCGAGAGGCCCCAGGTACAGCTAGCATTAAATCTACTACTTCTGTCCCTACTTCAATCCCTACTCCTATAGTAAACGCCACGACTGAATCTAGATCTTCAGCTTCTACTACAGCTCCTAATAGTACTATATTACCTACTAAGAGTACAGGTACAAGTACGCTCAATGAAGCTCTGCGGCAGCGTCCTCAAGCAGTTGCAGTCTGATCAGAAGCACCAAAAGTATTGTATTATCTACTGATCTATCTGTAACTATTCGCCGAGTTCTCCTGAGAGAACCCAGACTGTAGCCGCTAGACTGAATGAATATACTAATCTTATAATGTCTCATATATTCCCGAGCATGTGACCTGTATCCAACTGACACGACGGCTTTGATACTGCCGGCCTCTTCCTTAGGCGAATACTTAGCTGCAAAAGAGTAGACATCTTAGATCTATCGAAATGGTGCATATGCGGTGCTAAGGTCATCATGCGCGGGAATCGGTTTGACTTCTCGAACGTTTTGGTGGCGATGCAATCGCCTTTGCGTGCAGAGGCTATTGGTAGTATGTGAACGGTATACCTTTCCAGAATGGTCGTCAGACGGAGTATATATTTGCGTTGATTTCATGTTAATTTGTGCATATAGATGCCCTGCCAACTGTAGTTGAATACCTCATTCATCATCATCTCAACCGGAACCATGACTGATCCAAGCACCTTGACCATGGAGCCAGGCAGTTTGCTCAAGGTGGATGGAAACTATTGTATGCAACAGAAGACGACCTACTCACTCATGAAATACATATGGACTGGTGTCCTCCTCGCCACGAACATGGACGATTTCAAGGCGCGAATCGGGGTTACTAATCTCGAGGCCTCACTTGTGCCTATGGTGCAGAACTTGCTGGATACGTATGGTCAGATTGCTACTCACTGCAAGTACTTCAAAGACACCACATACCCCAGCGTCGTCCATCTGGCCGATGATGTCTATACCTATGCCCAGACGGCCGGTGGTACCGCGGATGATTCCTTCTACGCTGCTATCATTTCCACCTATTTGCAATTGGTGGATGAGTTGGCGAAACCTCTGCCAGATCCACAGAAGGTCGCCACACTCCAGACGAGCATCAAGCAGCTTATCGCGAACGAGGTTGGCCAGATTGAGCAGCTACGTACTACGGCAACAGGAGTGACCAGCGCCCTAAGAGCCTTCGAGGGACAAACGATGCAAGATCAACAGGCCCTAAGCATCAGCCAGACCGCCTTGACAGACAAACTTACAGGCGAAGGAGGGGATATTCCACGTCTCACCCAAACCATCAAAAATGAACTCGATGAACTCGCCGCGGATCAGGCAGAATACGAGCATGGTGAGCTAGTGAATAGGCCATACCCATCACCACACTGACCTTTTTCCTTAGATGTCATTGTAGCCTGTACTTCTCTCACGTATGTTTGGATGTGGCCGTTCGGCACCGTCGCTGCCGGTGTCGTCATGGGCATGTACGGTGTAGACGCTCAAAAGATGAAAACTGCGATGCTTGGCATCAACAGTCTGATTGCTAGCAATCAAGCTCAAATACAGGCTGACCAGCACCCGATGATCCCCATCGATGTCCCGATTGCGAATCGATAGAGTTTCCCGCGTGTCATTTCTGCTTGATGCCCCCCGGTCGCGCCAGGATTTTCAAGACAAGGAGTCTAGAACATGAGGTGGTACTTACTCACTCTTCACGGAAATGTCGGACATGCGAAGCAATTTACTTTGTCCAGCTCTCAGGTATCAACAGTTCTCCTCGAGCATCAGTGGATAGCACAGCGTCATTCATTACAGCTAGAGAGATTTAAGTGTTGGGGTTCAAGGATTAATTGAATTCACACACGTTGCTCTGTAGCACTCCATCTGTGCAGCTGATGAGCGAAATCTACGACAATTCCGCAACAACCACAACGACGGTCTTGTACCCAACCTGGTGAACAGCCGCAATATCACCTCCATCATCACCAAACAACCTCAAGGACGGAGTCGATTTCAAGGATAACGTCAGTGGATACCTAGCGAGGGTTAATCGAGATTATTGGGTGAGGGATGACTAGGACCATCTGGTGCAGGTGCACTATATTGGGTGGATCGGTGGATACGCGGATCTCAACTTAGTCCCCTGGAGGTGAACACCAACCTGTCCCTATTGCAAACTCGTTCAAGCAAGAGAAACCATTCCAGCTCACATGTATATGCGATGTGATGTTCAAATAAGCCTACAATCTCAGCGAGAGCAAGTACTGTAACACCATGTCATAATCAGAGGTGACTTGGCACACGGAGTTACAATTAGCGGAGAGAATAGTTCATACTTAATGCCTCAGGCACAAATATATATTACGTGGCTTAGGCAAACTCCTGAAACAATTGTAGTTCTTTACCCAGAGCATCAGCAAGACGATAATATCTGTTCTCCCTATGGATCATAGTAAGACCAACACCAGTGTTGACAATGACTCTATTTGCTCGCATTATCGAGCTGGAGTGTCGTGCCCTACACTTCAGCCTGATCCGGATATTGCGGGCAACGGGGTATGTGAATCCGCAAACGCGTCAAGAACTGCAAATATTGACAGCACCAGGTCATCATTGCTTTTATCATCGCAGCATTCCTGACATTGATCATCTATTTTTTCGCCCTTATCGCAACTTCTATTGGTACGACCTCGGATAACCCAATTGATGCAGCATTTTGCCATTTCATCACCCGCAAGCTACAGCATCGTATTCAGGAAAAGACGAGAAAGCGATGGTCGATGACTCTACTCCAAGTACTAATTGCGCTCAGTGACCAGCAACTCGTTACCGGTTTTGCTATTCTAGTCGTCGCAATTGTCCGAGCTGAGACTGGCAGGCTGGCAGAATACCACTTCGACGTTTGCGTTGGTCTAGCATGGCTTAGCATGAATACACACCTCACCACGCTGAACATCCTTTCAAAGCAGATGAAACGCAGATTGAAAACACTTCCGCGTACAAATACACTTGGGGGATTTGAGCCTCCGCACAACAAAACCAAGACCATTTTGCAGAAGTTGTCTTGGCTAGTTATATTTCGAGTGTTTTGCATGACTGCTCTTGCTGCTTTGATGATCAACTGTCTAGTCATTAAGGGTGACCGGGACTGAGAGTAAAATAAGCTGTCCCGTCAAGTGTGTCCAATCCACAATTGATCAGACATGGGGCGGGGAAAGTGCTAACTGGAGCATTGCCCAAATTCTTCTCATAGTGATAAGCTATGCTATTGCTATCAACTCTTTGGTCAATTCGGCGAGATTAAAGAAGTTCTGGTTGTCAGTCCGGCTGCAAACTTTATATCGTGTTGATGGTATACTTCGCCTGCTGCTGGAGAAGCATAGCAGGTCTTTACGGGCTTATATGAAATTGAGGAAAGCCATCATTATGTTATGTTATTTCCTCTTGTCTCTATATGCTGAAATATCGATTGATTGGGCGTGGTTTATAGTTGGCGTATTGAATCTGCTATCAAGCTTGTCGTTAGGCAGGGGACGTCTCATCGAGCAGGGCAATGGGAACGCAGAGTCAGAATGGGGCTTTGGGCAGATTGTACCTCTTTTCATTTGCATTTTGCCATTCATTTCCATGTTTCAGACCTTTGTGGGTATGGTCAAGCATTTTCGACCCGATTTTGAAGTCTAACAATTTCTGACATTTGGCCAGATACGAATATCCCAAATGAAATCAACAATGAAGAACCATCAGATTCTGAGCACGATTTCACCAGCGAATTTGTTTCACAGCGCAACTCTACAACAGTATTGCTGGAGGCTATACCTCCCTAGGCGCCTGCCGCTGTTGCTTCTGGAGCAAGGATAGAAGACAGTATCAATACTACAGAAAGCCTCAGCCTCTCTCGTAGGAGTACGGCAGCACAGTCTTCTCAGAATTGAGACGCTATTCGTTGGTATGACCTCACAACCAAAGGTCAACCAAAGGACAGCGAGAGACTGTGGACTATTCCTCATAATGTCATCTGGTGCAGGTGCACTATATTGGGTGGATCAGTGGATGCGCAGATCTCAACTTAGTCCCCTGGAGGTGTACACCAAGCTTGGGACGCCAGAATTACCGTTTCTGGACCGGACGAAGTGTCGACTCAAATTTGAGAGTGGGTGGTACCAGCTGTCGACACATAATAATGGAATTTACAGACTCCCCTTATCTCTTGATAGAACATCTTTTCCAATGGCTCCATTAAGAGGTGTGTTGTCTTCTTGCATGAGCAAAGATGAATTCAATGTTATGATGGCTTAATTCGCACCGAGAGCAGCAGATTCGTGTGTAACAAACTGATATAGTAATAATAGGCTCGCGCCTTGCCCCAAACTGTCCTTCTCTTATGGATAGAAGCCAAGTGAAAACTGCTGCCTAGACTGACATGAATAGTGTGAATGGTCCATGACTTCACCGATGAGGCTTCCACAAGGCTCAACTTTGCAATATGCAGGTCGTGAATCAGGTCGCATCAAAAGCGGGACAAGGGATATGGTTGTGATATCCAATTTAACAAGCGAACGATCCGACAAAATTGGGACAGCCTACTACTGTGAAGAATGCCAAAGAGACGATTACAGAGATATCTCAGATCGCGATATATGAGGTTGCGTATGAGTCGGGCTAGGTTACGAAAGAAGCTCCCTACTTGTGAGCCTTATGACGATGAAACCGGAGTAACGCCCATAGTGCGGCCCGTGCACCCTAAAGATGGTGTCCGAAACTCTCCCGCTTTATGTCGTAGCTTCAAAAATGGCACGTGCACGCGCCGTGGGGAATCGCCAGAATCTTCGCGCTCAAACAAGGCAGGAAGATTTTGCGGGGTGGATTGGTATCAACCAAGGCTTCCTGGACTAATGCGCTTCCCCCGGCATAGGCAAATGAATGAAAATAAGGCTATTATTTAAAAATATGGTCAAAAAAAATAAACCGACAGTTTTGATTTTTGGAGTCCTATTGGTTCTGTCGCAACTGGTGATCCATTTATTGTGTGCAACGTGAGCTCCAATCACAGGTAAACACGACTTTCTAGATTACATTATGCGTCCGTTAGCTGTCTTGATTGAATAACTTCAAATATTGCTCGAGCAAATGTCTCTTATAGAGCAGTTATTACTGTGAACCTCTTCAGAGAAGTTTTAAGGCCGTCCGTTCTTCAATTGCCTCTGCGCTAGTCATCCTACAATTCATTCTCCATTCCAATGGGAGAGACGTTTCGCTTGGACCCAGATGGAGACGTGATTCTCGTCTTGCGGAACCCAAATGTGGCTTTCGCCGCTTGGGAGGAAAGACAGGACTATATGCCGCTTCCACTTGTGCCAGCGAGACGAGAATCTCCATCTCCAGTAGAGGCGTCATCTCCGAACAGGTTGATCAGTTTGAAACGACGTTAGAGGTCATGATAAACACGAATTGGAGACTGGCGTGACGGTCCGATAAGGGGGTGGGGTTGTGCGGGGTGATGATGGGGAATGGAGATGATCCGCATCCACGAGCAAAGTGGAGCAAGGAGAAAGGAGAGTAGAGCACGCGCACCGTAGGGCGTGAATCATTCATCCCCACCTTCATCATAGGGCTTGAACGTGATTTTTAAAGTCTGAGGGTGTGGAGTTACGAACGTAGTTGGCGGCGACGTCCTTCCGAAGCCCTACTCGGCATTATGTTGATCTCATAAACAAACAATCACAAAAATGGCCTGTGTAAGCGAGCCGAGGCATACCCCTAACTCATGCCAACCAATGGAGACAGGTTGACGTCCGAAACATCTTTTTATTCTGGCATCGTATTCGCGCTTCGTAACCGGAGGCTGTTCGGAGGCTGTTCGGCGACTCTCCTCGGGTGGAGTTCCTACTCTCGGGGCAGACGCGTGGTGGAGGTTAGCATGGCGTGGGGCGTGCTTGCCGCCCCTTGTTAGTCGGCAGGCAGGGACCTTATTGATCGGCACTCGGGGACACCCTGACATTTATGCGGGGGTGTGAGGAAGTGCCGATCTAAAGCCGCATAGGACCCATCCGAGCAGGGCTGGGCAGGAAAAGATATGATACTCGAGAAGAGAGCCCGAAGCTTCGGCCCTTTACTCATCGGGTTTGTAGGCCCCTTAGAAGCCGTATTCTATTGTCGCATGTGGCTGAACGAGTGACCATCTAGCAATTTGTTTTTGGCATGCGTTGGAGTGAAAATATGGTGGGGATGTAGTTGGAGCTAGATAACTGTAATGGCGTAAGGCCTAGGGTCATACAGGAGTTCAGGGAACCAGATAAGAAGGCAGGAAAGGAGTAGGATAGCGTAACAATAGGTCTACGTAATACAGCGACTATTGACTGGAGTCCTCGATTGAGGCTCCAGCCCCTGATATATCCTTCATACCGTAAGCCCTAATACCCGGGCTATACCTAAGCAGCAGCTCCACCGTAGGGTTGCCTTCGGCGTAGCACCTTATGTGCCATCACGTGAGGGCCGCCTTACAATTACCCCTCCCTTTTGGGGGATTGCCCTTAATTCCATACTAGCCCCAAATTCTAGGCGGCACGTAGGGTAGGGCTGGCGCCCCCTCAATTCCTCTGTGGGTGGTTGTTGTAGTTGCGCTTAGGGGTTGGGTCCTGTAACCCCCCTAAGTGTAGGTTGCTGCGGCTACCCCTATTGTTATAGCGCATCGCGCCTAACTTCACATTTAGTGCTTCCTCCTACTTCCCTTCATACCTAACCTCTACATCCTCTAATCTAAACCTAGATTAGTTCGTTGTTTGCCTCTACTAATCCCCCCCTAATACAGTAGGTTCTAAACTTCCTCCTTCCCTTACTTAATGGCTAACCTTGCGTAGTGCCTTGCTATTGTTGCGATGGCCCTACGAAAGGTCCTTAAGGATAGGGCTGCCTAAGCCTAGACTAGAGCTCTCGCTACCTTACATGCCTAGAACGAAGCTGCTAGGCCCTCTTCCTTAGCAAACTAGGGTCGGATAACTAGCACTCCTTCTACATCGTCTAGGAAGCGTACTTCAGCCTAGATGTTAGGTAACTCCCCTAATATGACCCTAACGCCTCGTTGCTTAGGTCTAGTCCTTTCTGCCTTTAAGGCTGTAGCCCGCTCTAGGAGGATCGGTCCTGCCTCTAAGGCCTTAGCCTCTTGTCTACACGCCATCTGCCCTATTCGTCCGGTCCTCACTGCTGCAGTTCCGGAAGCTGTAGTTCCTATTAACGAGGCTGCAGGCGATGGCTAGTATAAGGATAAACGTACTGTTAGAGGTTAGAAATTCACCTCCTAGGTAGCCCTTCCTAACTCTCTTAGGCCCTTAGGTACTAGGCCCTATGACTGTTGCATAAAGTGTTCCACCACCTACGCCAACTTCCCTAAGCAATGTTGTTAGTTCCCTAGCGGCCTTAATAAATGCGCCGATTGTTATAAGGGCAATCATCGCTGCTATCTAGTAGGTTCTATCCTTCCCTCACTCCTACTCCCTACTAATAGGCATATAGGTAGAACCTACGCACTAGGCTGCCCTAGAATGCGTCTAAGCTTACGCCAACAATCTACTTAACGCCTAAGCTAACAACAAGGACGCTAGCCTTATTAAAGACTTAGACAAGTCGGATAAACTCCTCTAGGCCCTTAAGGAGGCGTAGATAACGCTAACCCTCCTAACAAACCCTAAAAAGCCTAAGAAAGCTTGCACGAGTAAGGGGAAAGAGCGCGCTAACGATCTTGTTAACGACAACGTTGCTGCTAGGGGTCCTACGCTAGAGGATATCCCTCTTCGTTCTATCGAGCCTAACTTAGACGCTTAAGGCTCTATTGATGCAGAGCCTGTTATTGTGGATATTGCCAACTACAACCTTTCTAACCCCTTAGTCCTAGCAATCTACTAGGCTAAAGTCCTTGTGAAGCTAGGCAAGAAGAAGAGCTATAGGATAAAGGCTGCTTTTGCCTCATTCTAGGCTGTAGTGAGCAAGGTCCTCAACATGCACTAGCAAGGGCTAAACGACTCCCTCGCTAAGTTAGAAGTCTTAGTAGGTTAGTAATCTCCTATCCTTCCTAGATACCTAGCTAACCTGTTTCTTTAGTACTACACCCTAGCTACTAATCCTTAGAACTAAGCTCCTTCGTTACCCTAGGCTTCTAAGTGGAAATTCTTTTAGAGGAAGCTCTTGCGCTTGCTAGGCTAGAGCGATCCTTTATCCGTCCCTCTTAGTAGGTATACAACGATTGTCCTGTCGCTCCTCCTGCTAGGGTTAGCTGCACCTTCTTTGCAGACTACTCTCCTAAAGGCTCTAAGGGACCTAGCGATTAGCCCTCTTCTATAGGCGGCCCTTCTTCTGTAAGCACGCCTTCCTCTTCTAAGGAGGGTTCCCTTGCTGTGTAGGCGCCTTACTTCTGTCTTAGCCTATAGGGCTCAATATTACTGCGTTATCTTCTAGCTTGTCTTCTTCTATAACTGTTCCTTATAATATGCCTTAATTAATGGGAGGCCTACGTCAAGCCTTAGAATCCATTAGTTGTTAGCAGCTGTATACCTAGCCTATTGGATTAAGTATTCCTCCCTTTGCAACCTTCCTCGCTTTACAATCCTGTAGTCTAGGATTGCTTCTACCTTGTATTCTTCCTCACCCTCTACGATCTCTAGCTTAGGTAGGGGCTCTACCCCTTTAGCCTCAATATTCTTCTAATACCTCTTAAGTAATGAGACGTAGAATACGTTGTAGATCGCCTTATACTATAGGGGAAGCTTCAATCGGTACGCTTATTTACCTATCTGCTTAGTGATCTTGTACAGCCCAAGCCACTAGTGCCCTAGCTTCCTACTTAGCTAGGTGGTTCTAATATTCTTAGCTGAAAGCTACACCCGCTCGCTAACTATGTACTGCATTAGCTTGTAGAGCTTGTTGTAGCCCTAGACTTAGGCTTCTTTAGATTGCTTCTAAGCTTCTTCGAGCTCCTTCCGCAGCTTAAGGATCCTTGCAACTCGGTCTCTTGCAACTAGCACCTCCCTTCTAGTAGGGTCGTCCTTAATCCCTTGCTGTAGGTCGATATTAATACTGTATTAGGCCTAATTTAGTGACATCTAGATTGAGTTGTAGAAAGCGTTATTGTAGGTAAGCTTAGCGAAGTGAAGGAGCTCTACCTAATTGTTCTAGTGCTAATTGTAGTATAGCTGTAGGTAGGCTTTGATATTCTGGTTTTGCCTTTCCGTCTAGCTATTAGATTAGGGGTAGAACGCTGTTGATAGATTCTGCCTTACTTTGAGGTAGAAACAGAAAGCCAACTAGAAGTGGCACGTAAACATACTGCCTCAGTCTGTAATAATTTTAGTAGGAATTCTAAAATCCTTAACCTAATACTTAAGGAAGACCTACACCAACTTAGTGGCTGTAATGGTCTTCCTATAGGGTATATACTTAGAGACCTTTGTGTATCGATCTACAATCACAAGGATGGAGTCTAACGCCTTAGCTTAGTCTAGCCCTATACTAGGCAGTAGATCTGTAATGAAGTCTATACTTATAGATTTGAATGGCTTTAAAGGCGTCTTAAGGCCTTGTATCTTGCTATAAGGTCTGTGCTGTACTAGCT